>RPOG01003212.1:0-69447 GCA_008086565.1 Thalassoma bifasciatum
TAACTGGTCTCTTGGAGATCACTCATAAATACCCACGTAAAGATCCTCAAAGACAACAAAGTAGTCTCATAACCTATACATTTGTCCAAAACAGTCCTTTCATGTTTGAAGTGAACGTTTTCTATACTGTAAACATAAGGAAGCCCATTTCCGCTGATTAAAAAATGAAAATGAAAAAACTTGTTGTTGAGCTTATTTTGTTGTTGCCCATATTATGCCACAATTTTGACTTTATCTTATAATTAAAACTTTTCATATCAAGATTTTAACCTAATATGGACCCAAAAAAATATCCTCACCAAAACCAAGTTTTTATTTTAATTTTTTTTAATTGGCAGAAATGGGCTTCCATAATAATGCCTCACCACATGCCCAAATAAATAATAAAAAAAACTTTCAAAACAATAAAGGGAACACTCAAACGACGCATCTTAGATCTCAATAAATGAAATATTGCAGTTGAAAATCTTTTTTTCAAAATATAATAGAGTGTTGAGAACAAAATAACATAAAAATGATCAATGTAATTCAAAATTATTAGACAGGATGATTTCACACAAGTGTGATACACTATACTACTAACACACATACATATTTCTCTGGGGCAAAAATAATACTGCAAAAGTTTAGCTCAAGATTTTGAGTTGTTTAAATTCAGGTGACACAAAGGTGCCAGCTTTGCAGACAGTACACGGTGCCCCCCACTAGTCACAACCACAAGGAAAAGAGAAGCAGTACCGTATATAAGCAGTTGGTCTGTACAAGTGCATTTCCACTTTAGCATTTTCTGTCTTAGAGTGCAGTGAAAACAGTCAGAGCTGGTTTTCCTGTTCAACATCTTGACAGGTTGGTGCATCAGAATAATGACGGTAGCTCAGTGCAGCTTTGCTTTGTTCTAAATATCAATGATCTATAGAGCAAGCTGAGAGAAACCCTAAATATTTCGGGGAATTCAATACAATCCTGCCGCACACAATTTTACCACCAAAGAGGAGGACATGTCCTGAGACTTATGGTCTCCCTATCCTAGGCATATGTTTTTAATACACTGCCTATCCAACAAAAAAAAGGTCATCACCTGGATTTAACTGATCAAATAGCTACGAGCCTCCTATTGGATAATTACTGCAGCTGATGCAATGAGTAACTTCCCATTCCTTCAACAACCATGGAAAAAGACACATCCTGTAGTTGTAAAAAAAGGTGTTAGTCTGTTTAAGAAGAGTCAAATTAATTGGCATCAAGCAGAGAAAACATCAAAGGAGATTGATGCAAAAACTCCTATAATTGGGCTAAAATTTTTCCAACACTACTAACAACTGGAGGGATGGTGGGTACCCAAGAAATGTAGTCAGAAAAAAATCCTGAATGATTGTGATCAGTCATTAATTGTTAATTGTTTGGCCAAATCAAACCGAAGAAAAACAACGGTGGAACTCAAGAGTATGTTTGATAGCAAAAGTAAGAGTTTCCACACACAATGCAAAGGGAACTCAATGGATTGGGATTGAACAGCTGTGTAGCTTTAAGAAAACCACTTATCAGTAAAGATAACCGGGAAAAAAGGCTGAAATGCAGCATTGAAGGTCTGATGAGTCCAGATTTACCCTATTCTAGAGTGATGGGCGCATCAGGGTAAGAAGAGAGGCAGGTGAAGTGATGCACCCATGATGCCTAGTGCCTACTGTACAAGCCTGTGGGGGCAGTGCTATGATCTGGGGTTGCTTATTTAAGCTTATGGAAACAATGCCTGTATTTGCACATTGTTTAAAGTGCAGCACTGTATGCTCTTGGTTCAGTAGTTTTTATGAGCACCATATTCTTTGCAAATATTCTGTTTATCTATGTAAATAAAGAAAAAGCTCAAGCAGTGAGTGTTCCTTGCGGTTTGATCATGTGTCACATATACAGAGGTTATAGTCAGACTATCATTCTTCAGTGGGTATCATGGGTAGTTACACCGCCAGCTACTGGTCTGGCATGAATACTCCATCATTTTCTGTCTTTCAACAGAATCATTAAGGAGCTTTTCATGAGCATCAGCTCTGTTATCTGATATTTCTGCTGTCACAGTCCTGACCCCGAGGTCTCAGTCAGGCCCGAGTGCGTCTGTGTGGAACAGACTTCCCTCAAACATCAGCTGACCTCACTGTGACTGGAACCAACAGGACACGTCAGCACCCTTATTCATAATCTCAGAGTGGGCGATGGACAGTTTCCGTTCATCGCTGTGACTCATGGGAAAAAAACACAGGAAACAAAGGGAGCCGTGCAAAGTCAGCATCACCACTCAGAGGGAGGAACATTCGCGAGGAGAAGTGAATTAATCTGAGAGAGGAGGAAGTAAAAAAGTGGAGTATGTGTGGAACAAGTCCACATCACAAAGACACATTTAATAACAGTTTTAATCACGTGAATGAAAATCCACACTCACTCATTCGTGGTCTGTTGGTAAAGTTTGGGACGTGGCTGCTTTGACTGACAGGTGGGCAGGTCTCAGCCAGAAACCAAGATTCACTTGGCAGCCACGGCGCCACCTTGAGTCAGTTTTTCCAACATGGATTCCAGTTACATCACTGAGACCATTTTCATGTTTCATACACTCTATAGTTAGATCAGCTGAGTTTATAAACAGCTTTAGACCTGCTCAAAATTCTGCTTTCCATCCATTTAACATTTTCTATTGAAGATTAAACATCATATATCTATGTTTTCAATCTCTCAGTGTTATTCAAAGGAGTAGCTCATGATATTGCCATTAGATTGTTACTATTTTCTAAACTGTATCAAAAAAATCTTAAACAGACATTAAGTTGTAGACGTCTTGCCTCAAAAATTAAAACCATCTTGATTCTTTTATTCAACCACATCTGAACAATCCTAAAATACACTAACACATTAAACATGGGCGTATAAGAGTAATAAAATATATTTAGCTTTAAAATGAAGAGAACTGGGCTTTTGTTTGCCAATTATTCCACATTGTCTTTTTTTGAGCCTTTATTCTGTGAAGTCTGAACTTTCTGTATTAGTTTCTATATTTGTGAAGCATTAACACTCTTTGTTGCATCTCAGTTGGTTATTGTTCCTCTTCTTCTTGTCTTTCTTCTTCTGTTTCTACAACCACTTCTTAAAATAGTCACTGTCATGTGACTCTTCTCAGTAGAAGATGCTGTGTGAAAAAAACTCTACTTTCTGATTTACTTTCACTTTCAATCAATCAATCAGACTTTGTTCAGAGAGCACTTTTCATACACAAGATGGTAGCACAAAATGATTAAGAAGCAAAAACTTAATATTACAAATACAATAATAAAATCAAGTAAGGTGAAGATAAAAAGAACACAACAAACTTAAAATCTGTGCTTGCAAACTGAAGAAACGCGATCAGGAGATCTTAATGAGGAAATACTAAAGGCAGAATAAGATGATAAAACTCAAGTTAGGAGAATTAAAAAAAACAAGTTAAAAGAAATAAATAAGAAAATTAAAGACGAAAAGGCCAAAAAACAGTAACTTTGTTCAACTCGCTCATGTTAAGGGAAGCAGAGTCATCACCTGTGCAATAAAAAACAAAACATCAACATTTCTTTCTCCCCGTTCTCACCTTTGACTGCAGAATTTTTCAATGAGGTATCACGATATTTGTCAGATCACAGGGGTTGTTGAAAAGCTTGTTTGCAAACATGTATTAACATATGTAAAAGTTTCCACTGACTGTAAGTTCTAAATATGAAAATAAGTTTCAGGTTTGTAACTCAGCATGTATAATATATGGCAGGTGGAATATTATAAGTAATAATCAATTGTAATAATAAAATGACATGTTGAATTGTGTTTTGTATTAAATTGGGATAAGCCTTCAATTCACAACTTTTCAAATTATGCACGCGTTCATTTGTGAGCTACAGTGATAAACGTACCTTACCCAAATGATACCAGTTGTGTGAGTTTCAAACAGAAACGATGGTGTATACGTGTCATTGCCATGCATGAACAAACTTGTTGTGAAATATTTAAAATGTAAAAAAAAAAAAAAGCAAAAATCAACCAAATATGTCGTGGACCCCTTGCAGTACTTCCACAGACCACTTAGGAGTCATGGACCTCCTGTTGAAGACCTCTGATATAAGATGTTAGTCTCTGATTTAGTTAGTCTCAAAAAGTTTGAATTGTTTCATTAGTACAGTTCAGGATTTTTCAATAAAATAAGATAGAAACGTTGAAGGTGTGTGCTGCCACTTATAAAAAATATCGGTAACAGCAAAAACCAGTGTTGGTAGGTCAGGCTTTTCAAAGATCAGCATTGGCCTGAAAACTGTAATCGGCGCACCCCTATTTGTTGATAAGTATAACTTCTTTAGGAAGCTTTTTGAAATAATTACTCCATTTGTTCTCAATTAAATTCTTCAGGTTTTTGAATCTTGGGGTTAGGTTACAATTCAAAAAGGTGCTCTGGGTATAGCGTGAAAGCTGTAGCTTTGCTAAACAGCTTGGAGGGGCTAAGATGATTAATGATTTATTTGGACATAGAATTTCATGCTGAAATATTTTTTGTAGTTGACACGATGCCAAATTGCCAATTGCTAAATGAGTGTTATCACAACAACTTCAGTAATCTTTTTTCATATTGACATAGAATAACAAATGTGCAAGATCGCATTTTACAGTGTGGTGCCGTTTTTAGCACGGCTGCCTCAGCCTCATTTCTCACAGCCACAGCTTGTCACAGAGGTTCCTCCTGGAGAAGACCAAGTTTAAGATGACTTCAAAACAACAGTTCAGATATCAGGGTCCTTTACTCTGACTGTGCTTTAAGAGACATTTAACACAACAACCTGGACTCACCACAGCTGAAACTGGGGGGCTACAGGCCTGAAAACTTTCCCCAACAACTTAACTCGGGAAATCCTGCAACAACACTGTGAGTGCATAAACAAACAAGTTAACAATCATCTATAGAGAAAGAAACAGACTGAGTGTCCAGCTCAGGCTGTTACAACTCCCTGGAGGAAGCACCTGGAAACATGGGCCACAATGAGAGACAGAGGGAAAGAGAGCGAGTCACACATTCACTCTTGTCAACAGTCTCACCTACATTTAGATTTCACACACTGGGTAGGTGCTACAAGTTATGTAAGGTAACCACAACACTAACACTGCTGTGGTCATGTTAAGTGTTTTCACAGTGCTCACACTAACACTCACCAAAGTCCCATTAAGAAACAGACAGCATTACGATGTGAGTGCAAAAACAACACACTGCCACACTGCAGAAAAAAAAATAGCCTTCAAAAACAAGGAAAAAACATGCAAAAATTGGGGCTATTTTACTTAAACTAAGCAAAATTATCTGCCAACACAACAAGAAAATTTGGCTGGTCAAGGTTTGTGAAAACAAGTAAAAATATTTAACCTTAATTGACCCTGAAATACCTCAAAATTAGTGTATTCTCATTAATAAGAAGTGCATTTTTCTAGATAAAAATACAAAATACGAGACGTCTTTTCTTAGTATGCTGAAAAATATTCTAATATTGAGTAAATGCTCGTGCCATTATCATGACATAATAATAAATTCAAAAAAGCCACTCTAAAACAAGTTTAAAAAATAGGATAATGAGAATTTTTTTGCTTTCAATGAGGAAAAATCTGCCAGTGGAACACGTGAAAATTCCCTTGGTTAGAAATCTTGAAATAAAACATTTGATTTAAGCTTTAATAGATAAGAGAGACCTTGATAATAGCTGGAAATTTCATTCAAGTCATATTTTCTTGTATTGGGAAGTTACGTGTCTCATAATGAGTTAAAATAAAAAAAAAAAAACAAGATGATTTATCCTTAATAAATAACTCAAAAATTGCTACAAAACCCTATGACAAGTAATAAAAGCTTGTTTCAACTGAGAAATAACTTAAATCAAGATTCTCTCAAGATGGTTTCGACCTCCAGTCTCAACTTCTATTTGAACAACGAATCACTTTAAACCAGTTAAATATATCCACTGCCCTATATGACATAATTTCAAACATGTTTCACATTCACTGACAAAATTATGAAGCATTTACACTTATATTTCCATCATAATATACAAACAAATTTTGTCTGAATAGGTTCATTATGTGAAATAACATCTGGGCGACCGTCAAAAAATACAATTCTGGGACTTTAATTTTGAAACCAGCTCAAGGACTCAGAGTATTTCATCAACCACACACATCTGAGGAACCTAATGAAACACTTGGTAAATGATTACTTCTTTTACAGCAAAACCTGAAATCTAAGCAAGTCATTGTGTCTTAGTGTTAGTAAAATTTGTCTTGTTTTTCTTTATGTGAGCTACATTCTACTTATAAGTCCAGGAAAATGTCTTATTTCAAGTTATTTAAAGACAAAAACTGAGGTCTGAATTGCTTGTCATGTCAAAAAAATGTACCAATGGGATAAGAAAAAAGTTTCTTGTATAAAGACAACTTTCTAATCCCATTGGCAGATTTTTTTGACTTGTTACAAGGAATTCAGACCTCATTTTTGTCCTAAAACAACTTGAAATAAGACATTTTTATGACCTGGTCTGGTGACTGTGGCTCAAATCAAGAACAATAAGTCATTTTTTCCTATAAATAAGACATAATGACTTGCTTAGATTTCAGTTTTTGCAGTGTTCTCACATTTGCAAATAAACCTAAATTTAACTACTGTAATGTAGTTACTGTACTGTTTATTCATTAACTGATACTTGTTGAACTATTAGTCGTGTTAAAAATGTTTTTGCAAGGCTGTCTTTTTAATTCAACTTTAAAAACACATAAATCCTTTAACTGTTTATTTTTTTCCTTGCATGAATGCATGTGTACACTACTTTTCTAGTGTTTTAACGATAGCCAAATACGTAGCTTTATTTTCATTGTTTTAAAAACGGCCTATTCAATTGTCTTATCCGTCAATGACCCACAGACCCATTACTGATGGTATCTTCATTCTAAACAAAGACAGATGGGCAAAAATGTGTCAGATTAGTGTTTGCCAAGTGTGGAGTGAAGCGGGCTTTTCTCTGTCCTGTTAGCTAAAGGAGGGACTGACTGATGGTCAGAGAGGGATCAGAGCCACCAGGGACAAGAGTAGTACTGTTCAAACACAGCTCTTTCCTGTTTTCACACCACAGAAGAATAGGAGAGAGAGCAGATGGAGAAACAGAGAGAAATGTCTAAGAAATAAGTTGCTGCTGTTATTTTCTGGATGGTTATTTCACTGGGAAGTTTTTCTCCCATACTTTTCTTTACAAGGTTGTATAAAATGATTTCACGTGAGACAAGACAGGAAAGAGAATGTCAGTGACTTTAGAGACTAAGTATTTAAGTGGAAACAATGGGACAGAGACAAAGGAGCCGGCAGAGAGATTACCAGAAAGAGGCAGATAAAGTGAAACAGGTCCACTAAAGCTGCTACACAAACCCTGCAGAGCTCCAGCTCCAAACCCCAAAGAAAACATGCAGTCAGCAAACAGGACAGAATGAGAGAGTGGAAAATACCATAGAGGGGGGAAAGAGAGGCAGGCGCTCACAGAAAGAGACGTGGATCTCAGAGGGGAAGATGATGGACGCACTCTAAACGACAGAAAACGATCCTCCAGGCTGAGTCTGTCTTACCTGAGAATTTGTCCCCCTCCATATCCAGATATCCACTCCCTCCACAGCCACATGCAGTCTGACTCCTCTCTCTCTCTCTGTCTGTCTTTTTTTGGACTTCCCTTCCTCCCTCCCTCTTGTTCCTCTTCCTCCTCTTCTTACTCTCCCTTTCCTCTCCTCTCCCTCCCTCTCCCCTCTTTTGATTCCTTCAGTGTGTCCTGCTAATGAATCCAGAATTACGACATCCCCATGTGCTGATCATATGTTGCAGCTCTCTTTTTTCCCCTCTGGTGACACCAAGAAACTGAAGCAGCATTGTGTCTTGAAAATAGAAACCATTAGTGTTGCCATGTGACTCGAAAGCGGACTAAAATAACCTGCTGGACCTGCAAACTCTTCCGTCTGCTAACTCCAAATGTTCCTCTTGCGAACGCTCCTTTGACACCAGATGTAATCTCGGTCAAGCTGTAGTTCCCTGAACTCTGTCTAGACTTCCTGAAGATGGATCCTGACAGCTCTGCTTTTGTAAACGTGCGTAAGGATGATAGCCTGTTAAAACAACACTGACATGCAAAAACAATACAGCAGGGAAGTGAGGGTGGAACTATCCAAACACACTTCCTAAAAGATGTTTAGACACACACAAGCTCTCGTGTCTGTGTTATTTTTGAGGACTAATGACAGCAGCAGCAGCAGCAGAGAATATTCCAGAGACACATCAGGAGTGTGTGTGTGTCAGAGTGGAAGTGTGTGTGTGTGTGACCTGCGTCTGCGTTCAGGAAACTCATGTGACCCTTAGCCCCCTGGCATGCGGCTCACGCTGCAGCAGAGGGGGGTCAGAGGTCACACGGCGAGCGTCTGAGTCCTGATAGAGAGATCAAACACACTCAGACATGTCAGGCTGACGGCTCCAGCAACACACACACACCGCTGAAGTGAGTGTGTGTATTCATGACCTGGGTGTGTCATGTCACTGTGGACTTAAGTAGGCAACTAGTGTGAGACCATGTGTGTGTGTGTCTGTGTTTTCTTGATGTTAGTGATATTATTTAATCCATCTGCTGCTGTTTAATACCTGTGGTGTTGAAGTCATCAGTGCAGTGCTGCCCCCTCATGGCCAAATAACTGAAGAGGACAGAGGTACAGAGGACACTAACAGGTGGTTTACAGAGAGATTTAAGAACCAGTGAGAACAGTTTTCAAAGTTAATGCTTCATTTGTTTGATATAGTTTATATGAGATATTACAGGGAGATTCCTCTGGAAGTCATGCTCTCTTCTCTGCTGTTTTGGACAAAAAGGTCAAAGGTAAGAACTTTTTCTGTGCTAAGATGTAAAAATGCTTGTATGAGATAAAATGAAGCCTATCAGTTCTTTATAAAATGTGACAACATGGTAAACTCCAACAGCTTGTTTAACCCCTGGAATACAAAGTCTGTGTGCCAAAAAGAAAGACCTGATCACTGCCAGACGGGCTTTAACCACTGATTTACTTTGGATGTCTTGTGTTTGTGTGTGGCTGTACATAAACTAAGGTTACAGTAAAGCATCCTCCCAAAGTCCCGCCCACTGGCTCGTAAATCTGCCCGTTGGCCCATATTTTGTGTGGGGCAACTGTCTCCAAATGACAATGAACACCCAGTGCAAAAAAACACACATACACACACACTAAACATTTATGCCCCATAGCTACAGGAGCAGCGTCAGGGAGGTCTGCTGACATGTAGGGCCTCATCCTCAGCCTAAAGCACTTCCCAACAACAAGCTCTGTGTGAGAGTGTCTGATCAGTCAAATCTGAATCTGTGTGAGT
Organism: Thalassoma bifasciatum; assembly: GCA_008086565.1. Classification (NCBI taxonomy): domain Eukaryota; kingdom Metazoa; phylum Chordata; class Actinopteri; order Labriformes; family Labridae; genus Thalassoma; species Thalassoma bifasciatum. Next base: position 9,440 of record RPOG01003212.1, read on the forward strand.
CTGGCTGTGCATTTGTGAGTCTGGCTGTGCATTTGTGTGTCCTCAAGCTTGATGCTAGGAAGCACAACATGAAGACAAAAAGTTATAAATCATGAATGACTTGAAATGTGGGGAACATGTTTGATAGTGTGCACACCAGTGACAATTGCTCTAAGACTTCAAAGGAGGCTCAGCTTTCCCTAAAATGTAAATTTTAAAAAAGTGTTGAAATATGTACCACTGTATGTACATATCATTGACTGAATTTACACTAGAAGGTAGGGCTGAAGGATTTATCATTTTTGATCGAAATCACAATTCCAGACATCATGATCATGTGATCGCCGATGCCATGATTTTTTTCCTGTTCCTGACTGACCCAGGATCTGTTATATCAGCTGTTTCACACACACCTGTCTTGAGTGTGAGACTGTTGGGAAAAATCCTTTTTTCCTTGGGATTGTTGTTGATTTGATTTTATTTAACTTAACACAATTAAGGATATTTTGTACTACATTATTTTCAAAAGTTAAGAGTCAAAGACAGCTCAGTTTTAAAAGTCAAGTTCAGAAAAGCAGGAATGGGTGTTAGGTTTTGAGAAGAGTCAAAATTCGACAACTTATCGAAAAATCTTCTTTTTATTATTTTTTTTTTTTTTGCCTCTGTATTTATTTTTCATAATTTCGACTTAAATCTTAGAATTTCGACTTTCTTTATCAAATTTCAGCTTTTTATTTCAAAAACTGCCTTTATTTCAGAATGTCATCTTAAAATGTTGACCTTAAATGAGAAATTTTGGACTTTTTTCACATTATCTTAAACTGAATTCTTAAACTTCAGAAGTTTCATCTCAAAATCTGGACTTTTTGTCTCAGAATTTTATCTCAATTTCTCAAAATGTTCACTTTTTATATTAAAATCATTATTTAAAAGTTTGAATCAATTCTTACCTTCAGTTTTCATTTTCATCCTCGCATTAGGGTAAAAGCTTTTGATTTTCATTTTCCTTTTTTTTTTTTTCATTCATTTTATTTGTCCCATACATGAGAGTTTACAATATTACAATGTTTGATAAATTACACATATTTAAACATTGAAACTCTGCATGACTGGAAAGGAGCAGCTGGAAGAACAAAGTTCTTATTTATCCTATTTTTGAATGGTGTAATGTAATTTTCCGTCAAGTTTGTAAATGTTACTGTACATTGCAAAAAATTTCACTAAAGCATGATTTTAAAAAAAATTGTGAATCTAATTGAAATTGCTGTATCAGCCAGAAAAATCGCAATTAAATCTTTTTCTAAAATCGTTCAGCCCTACCAGAAGGCATCAATATTTTGTTCAGAATCAGTTACTCATTACAGGATTATCTGCATGGTGATTGGATGATCTTTAAGTAGAAACATCCACTGGAGCATTTTTCAAGTTTTTCATTCCGTTGTTTTGAACTGATCTGGAGACTTTACCAAAAAGACACCTAGTTGGTACAACGGGGTCACAGATCATTTCCTGGCCGTTATGTACCCAATGTATAAACTTTTTTTTTCTGTGTGGAGATTGTGTCGTTCCTGCTCCTGTGTGTCTGTGTCAGGCTGCATGCTGCTCTCTGCCAATGATAAATGCTTCTGTTAATTCACACGTCCACCATTACCTACTATCAGACAATAATATGGCGTTCCAACGTCTTGCAAGATGCTTTTTTTTGCAAAATAAACAGAGATAAATGCTCCTGTAAATACACACGTCCACCGTTTTCTAATAAAAGACTATGATACGACATTTGAACATCTCTGTGTCATACCCAAAATCATATTTTGTGTATTAGAACAATTTGTGTTAATGTACAGTATATATCCTGTGTATATCAATGTTCTTATTTCATTTATCAGCAGATAAGTGGGATATCAGCTGATATATCGGATATCGGTTTTCTTTTGCCCCCAGTATCAGTATTGACATTGGCCTCAAAAATCCCATATCAGTCAGGTTCTAAATTACATATAAATTGAAAAAACACATTTATCATGTAGGCCAAGGAAAAAATTAGCTTCCCCACCTTGACGGACCAGCCTCTACTGATGCACACGTCGAAAAAAACTGCTAATATTTCAACCTGGCATGTGTTAAAATTTGACACAGAGCAAACGTGACATTACACTACATTTTAGCCCTTTGAGGCACCCATATTTTCAATCATGCTGTTTGCTTTTTGTATTCATTAAAGCCCTGAATAACTTTACAAACAACATCAAATACTGCAGTTTTTATTTTAAAAACACACTAACCACCACATGAGACTGTGCTTGTTGTCTCACCTCCTGCCAGCTGTCTTTAAATGAATGAACACACACCCTGAGGCCAGTGTGTGAGTCTTGAGCTCACCCTGCATGCTCATACAATTCAGATTACTATGACAAAAACTGACACAAAAGGAAATGAGCTCATGTTCAAGCCACAGCCTGCATTTTACAATTCGGGTAAAGCGGGCTGTTGCAAACACGTCGTCTCCTGTGATGAGTTTATGTCTCCACATGAAGTTCAAAATCTGTGTGTGTGTATGCAAACTGAGTCTGTGTCAGTGTAGATTTACTCAGTTATGGATTGGATTGAGTTCATCCCAAAAGGTTGTAAAGCCTAAATGTTGACTTTCAAAGCTTCTCCTGAATCCAGTGAGTGAAGTCATTGCTACCATATCAATGTTTTACACAGGTCATGGTTTCCACCAGCTCAGCCAGCACTGGATGTATGAGCAGACAGAAAGATCCAGAAGCTGAGCACACACAGTTGCAGTCTACTTACTGGGACTGGTGATGCCTGACGCCTCTCTCTCTGTCCTTCTCGCCCGAGCGCTGGCTGATCTCACTGTGAGAGGAGGAAGAAAAATCAATCAAATATTCAGGAAAATCAACAGATGTGTGATTAATAATGTGTCATTTTTCCTGTCTCTGGTCTGGAAACGTAAAAGTGGACTGAAAACTTGTCAGTTAGTGAGGATGTAAGGTTTTGAGATTACTATGTGAGCTACTACAGACTGAGGCAACACATTCCCTGTTAAGGACAACAGGGAACCATCCATTCAACCAACTATTTATTTATTAATCCATCCATCCATCCATCCATCTATCAGTCAATTCATCCATTCATCCTTCATCTATCCATCTACCAATATGTCCATTCATTGTTCTATCCATCCATTATCAACCATCATCAACCAACCAATCAATTCCACTCCATTCAACCATCCATCCAGCATGCAGTCATCCATCTATGCATCCATTCTTCTATTCAGCAATCTATCACAGACCAATCAATCAATCGATTAACCCATCCATCCATTCATCCATCCAATCATTTATCAACATATCATTTCATTCACCAATGTACCCATCCATCTATGACCCAGTCACCCATTCATTCATCCCTTTATGGATTTCTCAATGATCTATCAATCCATCCATCCATACGTTTTCAACCAATCAACTCATTTCCACATTTAAATGTTAATGTACCCATTCATCCACCATCAATCCATCCATACATCCATTCTTTGATTCATCAATCCGTCACTTATCTGTCCATCCATTCATGCACCTGTTGACCAATTAATCCATCCATTTATCCATCTGTTGACAAATTAATCCATTTAACAATCCATCCATTCAGTAACCTTTAACCTTGGGTAACCTTTAACCTTGGCAATGTACAGAAAAAATAAATTACAAAACACTAATAAAAATATCATTTAAATCTCAAGGGGAGCGTTTTACACAAACGGCTCCTCTTGGCAAAGTAAAATGTGTTCTGCAAAATACGGCAGCCGGACCACAATTCTGTTGTCGTGATGCTGAACAGGACAAGGGAAAAAAAAAAGCAAAAAAAACAAAAAAACAATCCATCCATTCAACAAGCCATACATCCAGTCATCCATCCAACCATCCATTCATCTATTCATCCATCCATCCCTTTTTCATCTGATCGACCCATTCATTCATCAATGTACCCATCCAACTAACCACCAATCTATTCATACATCCATTCTTTAATTCACCAATCTATCACTGATCTATCCATCGATCCATTCATCCATCCATCCCTTTCATCCACTCATTCATCCGTCTATATAATCAACCAATCAATCCATTCCCCCTTTATTCATCAATCTACCCATTCATCAATCCATCCATTCATCTGTTGACCAACTAATCCATACAACAATCCATTTATTCATTCATCCATCCATCAAATCGATCCATCCATCAACCAATCTTTCAATCAGTTCAACCAATCATCTAGCACTGACCTTTCCATTTATCAATCCATCTGCCCATCCATCATTTCATCCATTTGTCAACCATTTAATTCATCCATCCATCCAACTATCAGTCAATCCGTCCATCTATCTTTCATTCATTCAACCATCTATCCATCAATGAAAAAGGTTGGCAAAGAAAAAAAAATTACATTTAAAAACCATCCATATCGTATTCATGGACTATTTTCAGAAACCTACAGATTTAAAGAGTTTTGACTGATTTAGTTTTTAAACTCATATCACTGAATCTTTCAGGCCAAAAGTCTGGGTAAGAATAGAAAACAGAGAGAAAAAAAATCTACATTGGTAATGAAACAGAGGGGAAAAAGTCTTCAGACAGCAGGTTAGAAGAAACAGGTCATAACCTTAAGTTTGAAGGCACAAGTGCAATAAATTAGCCAAGGCTTAGCATTTAAGAACCATCATGCTGATGTGTTCATCCATAATCTGTAATACACACTCCATTTGGAGTCTTAGAAACTGGTCTGAGCCAATCCAAGCTGACTTCCCATTAACCCTCTGACAGACTGTCATCAGGCTAAAAAAATCAGCCAAAAAAACCAAGCAGGCACTTTTCAAAAAACCCAAACATGCTCGAGGGGAACACACCAACTTCATCTGCAAAGCTAGGCAACAATGCCGACCACTGCACCACCACTGCCTTTAAAAAAGATTCATAAATTTGGAGAAGTGAGGTTAGGAAGACAGCAAAACTAAGCTGTTTATCTCTAACACAGAAAAAAAACACCAGAGGCTGCATCCAGCAAAGTTTCAAAGGCTCCCACAGTCTTTTTCAGCTTGTCTCTCTCTGGTGGGCTGGCCCCCAAACTGGTGCACAGGTAGGATTTTCTTTCCTCCACTCCTCCTGTCCTCCTTACCTCCTCTACATCAGTCAGGTCTGTGCTGGACGGATAAGGTTAGCTCATCCTGTGGCTGATGAGTCAGCTGTGTCATCCTGTTTTTAAGATCTTAGAAATACTTCCAACCACAGAACACGGCACGATGTGACGTTCATTTTCTCCTAAATAATGCCTGCAAACACTGTGGTTTCCTCCAGTGTTGTTGTTGAAGTCACCACAAAGACAGCTGGATGCAGAAGGAGGGAGTGAGTGTGAAGGACTGGAGGATGTGAGTAGAGCTGATATAATGTGTGTGTGTGTGTGTGTGTGTGTGTGTGTGTGTGTGTGTTGAGGAGGCAGACGGTAGAGACTGAAAACTAGTAGTGATAAAGTCATTGTCAAATAACTGTTTGTGTCTTTATCGCTGTGAACAACACTCAACCACTGAACAGGTTGTTAGACAGTGGCCCTCTCAGGCAAAGTCTTAAAATTCCTTATTCTTCATGCACACCGGGGAATGTAGCTCGTGATATCTTTTTTGGTTTAAAGGTAGGGTCTCCAGGAATTTTCGTTGCCATTTGTCAACACACCATCCAAACTGGGCTCCTCTTCCTTCTTGGCTCAATGCCAGCTGCAGCACATGCCCACTGCCTCTAACTGTAGCTTTGTGAACACACACACCAGCCCAGTGAGCACCTGCAGCATTACAGATTTACATGGGAGAGACACAAGAGCCGTTCAACTGACTTCCTGCAGGTAAATGAGGTATCCTATGTATTGTATCATTCTTTCTGCGTGTTTCAGCAATTATCATAGCCACTCGAGATAGCTTCGCCCGCACGCTACCATCATTTCACAAAGTCATATCCGCACTTTGTGTGCTGTGATTGGTTGGTTGTCACGCCTCCTCTCTGCACAGAAACGTTCACTGGGGCATTGTTTCAATAAGTTCCTGCAATGTGTCATGGTTTATTTCCATCCACTGTTGCATTAATTTTTCACCAAGATCTTGTATTGATGATGGAAGAGTCTGACCACTGCACAAAGTCTTCTCCAGAACATCCCAAAGATTCTCAATGGGGTTAAGGTCGGGACTCTGTGGTGGCCAATCTATGTGTGAAAAAGATGTCTCATGCTCCCTGAACCACTCTTTCACTATTTGAGCCCCATGAATCCTGGCAACATAAAAAAATCCACTGATGTAATAACCTGATCATTCAGTATATTCAGGTAGTCAGCTGACCTTATTCTTTGGGAACATAATGTTGCTGAACCTGGACCTGAGCAACTGCAGCAACCCCAGATCATTGCACTGCCCCCACAGGCTTGTACAGTAGGCACTAGGCATCATGGGTGCATCACTTCACCTGCCTCTCTTCTTACCCTGATGCGCCCATCACTTTGGAACAGGGTAAATCTGGACTCATCAGACCAATCTTTATGCTCCCTAACAAACTAAAGCCATTTTTTCTGGATTAGCTTTACTGATCAGTGGTTTTCTTAAAGCTACACAGCTGTTCAATCCCAATCCCTTGAGTTCCCTTTGCATTGTGTGTGTGAAAATGCTCTTACTCTCACTATTAAACATACTCCTGAGTCTTAATGTTGAAATGAGAAGTTACTCATAGCATCAGCTGGGGTTAAGTGACTTGTTTCCAGCTGAAAGATAATCACACAGTAATTATCCAATAGGAGGCTTGTACCTATTTGCTTAGTTGGATCCAGGTGGTGACTTTTTTTTTTTGGCCCTACAGTGTAATATAACACTTATCTAATGACAATAGTTGCAGCTATTCAAAATCAAAACATAAAAACTGTTTATTTTTGTTGCTAATGCTCTTATTCCCTTCAATAGATTAGATGCATCAATTTGAGTCTAACTATTAAAAACTCCTCTCAGGGGTTTTTTGGCATTGGCTCATTTCCACTTCCCATAAGCCAGCAGGATCAGCTTGAAATGATTTGCAGGAGGGAATGTTGGCAGCAAAAGTAAGAGGGTTGATAATAGCGGGGGTATTTTTTTTAAGTTTATGTCATTAAGATAAGAATATTGCAGTGAAATAATTGGCAGGAGTGTGTGTTAAGGTCAGAATAACCTCTCCTTCCTTTCTCTCTCTCTCTTTCCCAACAGCTGCAGCCTCAGCACTTTAAGCACCTTGTTCAAAAACTTATGTCAAACTAATGTGCTTCTTTGAGAAATAAGGGGAGCTTCTACAAAAGAGCCTTTACAAAACAGGTCCAGAGGTGTCTCATAATTATTGTTTGAGAAGTTTAAGAAATATTGCAAACAATCAAGCAAAAATTGATGCAAATGTCTGTTTGAGTTGTTTCTGGCTTCACTGTAAGGTCAAGGAGGCAGGACTGACTCATTCTTCAAAGTTTTAAATCACTGAGCGTTCAGGCTGCAGCGTTCAAAAGGGCAACCTCTTTTCTTCCTTTAAGAGCAACTCATTTATCTCCCATGAGCCCCGTGATGACACCGTCAGTCTATTATGTGACTGTGTACATTTTCGACTTGAGTTGTAGCACTTTAAGTGCACGGAAAAATGACAGAACAAATAAAAGACAGCCAAGCCGTTCAAGCCTCGCAGCCAAAAAACATGTCTGTGCCTATTTACTTCTCGGGCCAGGAGTAGAGCGAGGGAAAGGTGAGGTGAACACACACACAGACACACACACACACAATCGAACAACACAAAGGCTGCATACAGAACAAGACATTTTACTGTTGCTACAAAATAATGTGTCAGAGCGACAAAAAGCCACAAAGCTGTGTTGATAAGATGTTGTTTGGCAGTGGAGTGAAATGATTCAGCACTGCCAGTAGCTGTGTGGTTTGAAAAGAGGGCAGAGCACTGACAGATACAAAGACAACACACACTAACCAATCACAGCGAGCTTCAATACCAGCTCGAAAAAAGTGACATCTGTACAGCTAAACTGTTTGTTGGCACAGATGTAAATGTGTGTGTTTGCGTTCAGACTGTGACTGTACTCACCTGCTCAGTCTTGTCTGACGTTGCACAAACACACACTCACACAAACAGGACTCTACGCTGCTTGAACACATCTCATAAAAATCTCCCATCAGTGTGATACATGTCTTTTTCCCTCGAAGGGGTTTAAAATCTTCTGAGGTCATGTTTTCCTTTATGGACACACACATACACACATAGTGTTCATGCTCATGTGACATAAAGCCACAGGCCTGATTCTGCAGCAGAGAAAAGTCTGACAGCTTGTGTGTTTCCCATGGACTGTTAAATCTTTGGCGTAGTCACTGTGACATCAGTCAGTGGATGTTGTCTTTGCCTTTTTGACCCTCTGAGTTCGTCAGTCATCATGTTGCTTCTCTGGAAAAAGAAGTGACTCTATTTTAAAGTGAGGAGAGTGGAGCTAGAAAGTCAGATGAATAAAGGTACACCCTGCACAAGAGGCTAGACCATCACAGGGCCAACACACACATAACCAGGTGATCATGAATGATATGAATGATAACACAAAAAAAATTCTGTCACTCATGGTTAGAGGTTGGGTGAAGACATTTATTAACAAACAACTGTCTACTCTTTTTAAATCAAACTTCCAACAAAAAGGACCAAAATGACCCTGATCAAAAGTTTACATACCCCAGTTCTTAGTATCATGTATTTCCCCCTTTAACAAATGACAGCTTGAAATCTTTTGTGGTCATTGTGGATGAGGGTCTTTATTTTCTTCTTCACAAAAAGCCTCCAGTTTCTGTAAATTCTTGGTCTGTCTTGCATGAACTGCAGGTTTGAGATCTCCCTAGAGTGGCTCGATGGTATTGAGGTCTGGAGACTGAGATGGCCACTCCAGAACCTTCACCTTAATCCACTGTAGCCAATGGCAGGGGTATGTAAACTTTTGATAGGGGTCATTTTGGACTTTTCTGTCGTCGGTATGACTCAAAGAGAGTGAACACAGTTGTTTGTTAATAAATATCTTCACCCAACCTCTAACCATGGGTGACAGAAAAGCTTTTGTGTTATCATTCCTATTCTCTAAGAAAAGGCAGAGAACTCATAAATTCTTCCACTTTAGTATGTAAACTTTTGAGCACAACTGTACACAACATTTCAGTTCACACCATAGTAGATCATTTAAAAAAAGACATTTATTTCTTAAACAGAGGCAGCACAGTCACGCTGTTATGAAGTCCAAAATAAAACACCCAACTATTTCTGACTTTACGATTTGTTTGTTGTTTGTCTAAAGTGAAACTCCAAAACAGTCTGCAGGATGGCATTATCAACATGGCAGCTGGTTGTTAACTGGCAGAGGTGGCCTCGGTTACGTTCCATTGAGTGAGTGACCAGGGCTCAAATCCTATGGCCTGTTTTGCTCCATGTCATTCTCCACTCTCACCCTGTTTCCTACTCCGTCCACTATCCTTTCTCCCACAATTAAAAGCATGAAAAACCCAATGAACTGCTTAAAATAAATAGATAAAAATTTGGATGATGGGGTAGCTGGGGCAGTGGAGCTCTTTGAATTATGAGTGGCCAATACTATCTCAAAAACGTTCATTTTCTCTTAATGTATATATCCAAAAAGTTTCTTTTTGGTGGATAAATGTGACTTGGATGTTAAGTCCCACCTTACTGACAGTTTTGGCTGTCACTCCAGCCCTCATCAAAGCCGCCAGGACTTCCTGGTTGGCACCAATGACTGTATATAGAATGGACAGCGTGCTTCCGCCTGTCACCGTTCTACGATTTTGAAGCCAAAAAACCCCGTTTCTCTAGCCGCCATTGTGCAGCCAGAGTCTGCGCAGTAGAGAATTTCCGGTGGAGCCAAGTAAAAAAGAGAAATAAAAATATTTATTTCTTCTTCTTTAGAAGGTTTAGTCTCCTTTTGGCTCTTTCCCGAAATTTCTTAAATCCCCGATAAAAACTACTCACGAACAGCAGCTGTCAACTATCGTAAAACAAAACTTATATCGCGGTTTTGAACGTCCAATAACTAATGAGAAACTAACTTCTCAGAAAAAAAACACCTGAACACCATGCAGCCAGATGACATCATCATACCACCTTAGCGTAAAGATGAGAGAAACGTTTCTACCAGGTATCGTAATTTTTTTAAGTTTTCCCGGCTCATATCTGGAATACATGGGGAGGCGGGGCTTATGACCTATACTGCAGCCAGACACCAGGGGGCGGGGCATCTGCTGGAGGCTTCAGTTTGAGCCAAACGTTGTTACGTCCACTCATTATACAGTCTATGGTTGGCACATCTTTTAAGAACAGCTGACTGTGAATCCTGACGTGATGTGTCATCAAAAACAGCTGATTGGGCGCGGGCACCTCATTGTAGCCCGGTCGTGTCAACATCATTTGCGCCCAATCAGTTGTTTTTAATGACACGTCACGTCAGGATTCCCAGTCAGCTGTTCTTAAAAGACGCCCCAACCAGGAAGTCCTGGCGGCTCTGATGAAGGCTGGAGTGACAACCAAAACTGTCAGTAAGTTTCTTTTTGTCTACCAAAAAGAAACTTTTTGGATAGTGGCCAATACCTGTTAGAGTTAAGAATATAGATAATATTATTTGTACCAGGCTTTATACTTGTTATACTCTAATGCATGGATGTTCTATTGTGTTGTTCTGTTTTTGTGAAGCCATCAGTGGCCAGTTGAGGTACTGAAGTTTTCAGTGATTCTCTGTTTGCCTGGTGTCTCTGCTCTGGATGTATCTGTCTAATTCTACACTGAATGTGTTTGTGTTTCAGTGAAGTGCTCGACTCTGCCAGGACAAACATGTGGACTGATTACTTATTGGTCACAGGTGAGTAAAAAAGTAAACACGGGGCACAGGGTGCAGCACTTAAAGATACTTAAAGCACAAGAGCAATCACACAAAGACCCCTCCTCTTTCCCCCATCATGCATGCACACACACACACACACACACGAATAGATGCTTGCTACACTCACAGAGGTGGAGTGATTTGTAAAACATACACAATGATGCATGCTCTGTCTGCTTCTTATACACACACTTCCTAAGATTTGTGTGTTTGCAGAAGGAGGCCACAGAGTGTGTTGGGTGAGCAGGAGGGCAGAGAGAAAGAGAATTCACCTCCCGTCTTTCTTTTCCACTTTTTATTCTTTTCTTCCAGCACGCACTGTTAATCCACCGTTTTGTTGACCTGTCAATCGCCGCATTATGACACTGACTCTGACTCTATTCATCTTTTAATTTGAATATCTGCATCCAAACCTCATCTTTTATTAGTTTTAGTGAGGATTATATGAAATAATAGGAGCAGAAGACTTGAAATGATTCATAATTTTCTTTTAAGTTAAAGAAATGTTCTCCTCTAATCCTGAACTCACCTCCACCTATGAGCCTCTGCATGCCCATCTGTTCCTTTGTGTGTTTACGGCCCTCATTACACATGTTGAGGGTATGCCGCAAGCACAGCGTTACACAACTCTGCCTGTGAAAGAGCTTGGAGCGGATGGACGAGTGGAGAGATAGACAGGCGGAGAAAAAAAAAAAGGAAGAAAACAAGACAGACTGAATGGCTCGACCACTATTTGTCAAGATTTGTTTTTACAGCCCAGATAAGGTGGGTGCATTTTTAATGAGCACCAAACAAGTCCACACACACACATACTCACACATTCTGGTGGAGGAAAAACGTCGGCCTTGACCCTGAACTGCACTCCTCCCAAATGAATAGCCGTTGTTCTGGAGCCAAAGGTATGAACCGACAACACCTTTTCCTACCTCTGCACTTTCAACACGGAGCGATTCTTCACTCAGCACGCTCGCAGAAAACCAACACAGCTTCACCAAACACACAGTCACCTCTCTGTGCTCTTCACTATGCAAACACCGGCTCGTATCGTGATATAAAAGTGGTCAAAGCGCAAGTAAGACAGGATATCATGGCAGACTATAAAACAATGCTGGTGTGGCAGATAAAGATCGACCTTCCTTCTTCTGAGGCTGTTAAAGCCACTGAGTCATTTGAATAGTCTATTGAGCTTTATGGGCTGAAAGTCCCTCAGGAAACATAAAGTGACAGGATGTTACAGGTGAACAACAAGAGAGCCAGAGGTTCACGTCTATGTGCATGTTTATAAATGTCAGAATGATTAAAGAAGAACAAAACTGATTATTCTTATTCAACAGATCTGATCTCATATTTATGTTCTCGTAGTTTAAAAGTTTTTACAGAGGGTGGAAAGGAGTCATGTGGTGAACTCATTGGGTTTAACAAGCTCAGAAGAAAATTCCCCCTCTTATTTCACATATTGTGATGAGAAAAGAATATGCCATATTATTTAAATATTTTTCAAAATACTTGATAATCTGGTGCTATGGAAACATTGTCATTGTTTTAGCTTAATAGTGAAAAAATTATTTTCATTAAGTTAACTGTATGAATTTTAATAACATCAATGTGTCCTAACTATATTGTACCCTTTTATTTCTTTTTAGATATTTTTTGGGCTTTTCTGCCTTTGATTGGATAGAGGAGGACAGTGGATAGAGTAGGAAAGGGGGAGAGAGTGGGGAATGACATGCGGGAAACAGGCCACAGGTGAGAATGGAACCCAGGCCACCCGCTCGAGGGCAAAACTCATGGAGCGCGACCATATCCACGAGGCCATCTGCGCCCCATTGTACCCTTTTATAAGGTATTTTATAACGTTGCATACTGTGTCATAATGTTTTATAACATCATATCACCTAGTATCATGCTCTGTCATGCTCTATCATATCCTAACTAACCTGTCATTCTAAATAATACCCTGTTACACCGTCATACTCTGTCATACCTTATACCCTGTTGTACACAGGGGTGGAAGTAATTAATCACAAATACTCAGATGACTGTAATTAAGTAGTTTTTTGAGGCACTTGTACTTTAATGAGTAGATTTTCAAGTCTGTACTTTTACTTGTACTAAAGTAATCATTATGCCATGTAATCTACTTAGATACTTTTATAATCATAGTTGAGTACTGAGAACAGTTTTCATTAATATCAAGACCTTTTATCTGCGTTTTTGTAGCCAGTAAAGTGATTTGATAGCAAACAAGCCAATGAAAACCAGGACATATGGATGAAAAACAAAACAAAAAAAATGTTAATGGATAAGATAGTCATATTTTTGATGACTTTTGATTTTTACTCCCTACATTTGAACACAAATATCTGCACTTTCTACTCCTTATATTCTCACAACTGGCTCATGACTTGTTTCCACCTTTTTGAATGACGACATGACGTAAAAGACGTAACAACACAAACAAAGAAAGTCAACCATAGAGAGAGGGCGTTGAGTAAGTGTACGGTTTCCAATACAGAGAAAAACACTAACAGCAACATGAATGAAGAAAATGAACCAGGGAATACTGACACTGCCTTAATTGAGAGTTCTTTGATGTTGTCAGCGCTTAAGTTTAGTCGTTTCTTATTCTAATTTCTTTCTTTTCTTATTCTAATTTGACTTGCAGCAAAAGTAGACTGTGCTTTTAAGTGCAAGTTGTTACCAAAGGAGGAAAACAATCCTATTTTGTATGGTTAGAACATTTATTTTGCAGCATTAAAAAATAGGCATTGTGGATCACTAAAGTTAAAAAATCATTTCTATTTTTAATTTTGTACTTAAGCACATTTCAGAACATGTACTTTCTTACTTTTACTTAAGTAGAGGAGCTGAATTATTACTTATGTTATAGTATTACTTTTACTTCTACCAGAGTCTTTTTTTTTGCACAAGTATCTGTACTTCTACTTAATTAAAGAATGTGAGTACTTTTGCCATCTCTGTGTAAGACAATGCAAAACACTGCATTATTACATTGTTCTGTACTGTTCTGTATCATCAAATTGCACTGTATTGTGCTATATTATGTCACTCTGTATCATACTGAACTGTATCATTTTATGTTGTATATTTTCTTATTGAATCATTTTGCACCATATCTCAGATTTTTATCTTGTGAGTGCTGTGAGCCACATATTTACCTTATATATTTTATGTAAACATTCAGGAGGACTCTGACCTGTTAGGGCTAACAGAAAGTAAAACTGAAGTATGATTTCAGCCACTGGGGTGTTAAATGATTAGCAGTGATAAATATATTGTGCAATAAAAGAATTCATAAAACATCAAGGTCCACATGCAGCTCACAACAAGGATTATAATGCTACTGCAGAAAAGCTGCATTTAATTGTGTGGACAGGTATGAATCACCAACACTTATACTGTTTGCTGTTGCAATAAACTGTTCTAACAAGTCTCAACAGGACAAAGCTGCTCCCCCCTAAACAGGAGTTGTTGTTTGCAGCAGAGTGTGAATCAACTACTGTTCCCTCCTCCTTCTAATTTTATGGTTCAGACTTTTTCATTAAAGCAAAGTCAGTTTGTGTTGTGCAGAAGTGAGATATAAAGCTACGGTGGAATGTGGAGTTCCCACTTTAGATTGGATCCTTATGCAATCCAGTCCCCAAATGGACCTCATGACAAATTGTCGTACACTCTAACAGCTGGACTCATCATGTTGTCATGGTGTATTACAGCCCAGCATCCCAATAATCAGTTTAACAGACGAGTAAATCTTGTCACTAATACGTTGGAAGTACTTCAGTCAGTACCGCTATTGTTAATGATACGCTTGTGCGTGCACTTTATCACTGTAATACCCACATCTAGATGTCAGTGCACATGTTCCACCACACATCAGAACCACTGTTAGCCTGCTATTATCTTTTTACAGGCTCTCTCTCCTGGCCTCAGGCTTACAGTACAGACGCTCTGTTGTGGCCCTGACACCCCCAGCAGCAGCAGCAGCAGCAGAGGCAGCATCACAGCTGCATTCTTGGCTGCAGATAATACACACAGAGCAGAGTGGACACTTCAGAGCTGGCTCCAGAGAGGAGGAGTACACACACAGTGGAGTGCACACACAGATTGGAGGTGTTCTGTAAACGCTACAGTGAACGCACCAATCACAGTGTGGGAAACAGTGCAGAGAGCATTTGAGCAAAATTTGATCACAAGCAATGTGTGCGAAAAGATTAGGGAGTAATAGCTCGACTAATCCCCTGAGGATTCACTTTTAGGCTCCCTGGCCATTCACTCAGCCGCACCTTCTGGGTCACAGGCATCAAACCTGTAAATACATGTTAAACATCTTATGACAGTGGTTCCTGACCTTATGTGAGCTGTGACCTCATTTTTACATCACAATTTCCCAGTGACCCCAAAGACATTTTCCTTGTGGAATTAATGTCCCAGCAATAGTACGCAACTTTATTGCCCTAGCGATGACATAGATCACCTTGAAGGGCGCTTCAGTAACTACTCATTAACAGTCATAACCAGTGGTGTGCACAACATTTTGGAGGGCAGGGGTGAATGAAAAGAAAAAAAGGCAAATAAGAGCACTTCAGGCTCCCAGGAGGGCAATTTAGAGTTTTTTTGCTTCCATGAAGACATTTAGCACATGTTTTGGCTCCCAAGAGGACAGTATATCAGGTTTTCTTCACTAACCCCCCCAACCCCACCCCCACCCTTCATGTGCACACCACGGGTGTCAAACCTGATTTTTCTTTTATCAATGGAAAAAAACAACAAATGCTCTGTGTTTTTTTTTAGCTCTATAAGTGTAAGTTCTCTTTCGTGAAAGGTATCCCCCCCCAGCGCTGCTCTCTCCAAGGATAGTAGGGCCAGCAGTCACACTACTACAATATGAAGCAGACTTCAGCACAAGTGCCAACACACGCACAGCCGCCGACGTTACTATGAAGCATCTGTTTACAAGACGCAGTTTCAGCAGAGTCAGCAGATTAGAGAACATGGAGAACATTGTTGCAACTTTACTCACTTTTTGGCTTCTGTTAAGTTGTTTTGGACTGACACAGCCCTCTAGTACCCCCACCATTGTTTAGAATGATTATCAAGAGGAGCAGTTGCAGAGATCATACTTCATGCATGAATCGAGCCACGACTTGGCCCACCTCCCCCAACTGTGCCAAAGCTGGGGAAGTATATCATGCCTAAACACGGTTTATTTGCAGTCACACTGGCCAATCAAGCCGTGCTTTACATCTGAAGTGTGCCCAAGCACAGCACGGTTAGCCAGTGTGACTGCACCCTTAGTGTTGGAATCGTTCTTACAACGTCAAGCAGGTGAAGGAATCTTTCTGTTTGTTGCATTTTTTTCCCTACTGCTGTGGTTCTCAGCCTTTTCCAACTCAGGGCCCACTTTTGAGTCTCAAATTTTTTGCAGCCCACTTCCAAACCCATAGATACAACCACTATATAATGCCTTCTAAAACCTTGTTTCTTTAGATATAAATATGGGAACATTTTCAATATCCTTTGAAACCTAACTAAGTTTTAGCATTCAAAGCATTATTAAGTATATTTTCATCTTTGTATAACTACCTCTCACAAAATTTGTACTATTTCGGAAAGGATTTCACGGCCCACTTGCAACACCTTTGCGGCCCACCAAGGGGTCACCACCCACAAGTTGGGAATCACTGCCCTACTGTTTGCAAGTTTGTGTTTAAAGTTGAAGCAAGGGAATTGGAGGAGGGGTAACTGTGCAGTCAGGTGAAAGTCGGCATCAATCAAGATGCTCTAGTTCAGATACTTCTAAACACTGCCGGACAGAAAAAAAATGCCACAAATTGCTGTATGGACAATTATCTTTTAGCTGGCAACAGGTGCAATGAGTAACCTCTCATTTTTTCTACAACCATGGAGAAAGACACATCCTGTGGTCAAGAAAAAGAAGAGAAGCAGGTGAAGTGATACACCCATCGTGCCGAGTGCCTACTGTACAAGCCTGTGGGGGCAGTGCTATGATCTGGGGTTGCTGCAGTTGCTCAGGTCTAGGTTCAGCAATATTATGTTCCCAAAGAATGCGATCAGCTGACTACCTGAATATACTGAATGAGCAGGTTATTCCATCAATGGACTTTTTCTTCCCTAATGGGACGGGCATATTCCGAGATGACAATGCCAGGATTCATGGGGCTCAAATGGTGAACGAGTGGTTCAGGGAGCATGAGACATCTTTTTCACACATGGATTGGCTTCCACAGAGTCCAGACCTTAACCCCATTGAGAATCTTTGGGATGTAAAAATAAATCTTGTTACATTGCAGAAGCTTATAAAAACAAGGACACAGTGAATGTGTGCTATTATCAAAGCTAAAGGCGGTCAAACCAAATATTAGTGTGTCATTTTTTTTCCAGTTGTGACTTTTTGACTAGATTCATATTTTAAGAAAGCGACTGTATAGAGTAGAGTTGTTAAAGATTGTGTGTGATACTTTTTTAAGAAGAATACTACTCAGTTCAGTCATGTTTTAAATTAATTACTAGACACTTCAGGCAACCTCACATGGAGTCCCAACCTCAAGGTTAGAAAACACAGTCTTATGAGAAAACTTTCAAAGGAAACAAGTAGATTTGTTACATAGCTGTTGGTTGTTTTTTATTTTGGAAAAACAGAGTCACATGTTAGCTTTGACAAAAATACTTGACTTTTTGATGCATGTTTTCATACCGGATATTGGCTCCTATCATGTATTTAGGTATTTTATAGAGATATTTTGAGGTCCTGGAGTCAAAGCTGCAGCTCCAGGACACCATACTTCAAATCTCTCCAACCAGAGAAGTGTACCTGCACGTCCACGTCTTCTAATACCTTATTAGTCCGTTATTCACAGGCTTCTAGGAAGGCAAATTGAAGGTTAGGCCATCCTCGGCATGCTCTGCAAGATGACAGGGCAAATATGTCTCAACAGAGTTTATAGCCTGACTTTCAAGTTACCATCTAACAATAGCTCCAGGCTGAGAATCAAAGCCTGGCTGCCTCTCCAGAATAAACAGACTAAAAGGATGAAGCAACTGTCACAAATGTAAGAGTTAAGGAATAAGGTGTGCATATGTGTGTGTGTGTGTTTGAGAGGAGTCTAAAAACACATACCAGAAGGAGTGTGGAAAATAACGACTATGTGTGTGAGCGTGTGTGTGTTTGAGGGGCTGTTATTCATGCAGGTTACTCATTGATCCGCCGAGGGAGTCGTGTGCAAGGCAGGGATTGGCTCCGAGTGCAGGGTTCATGTGTGTGTGGGGTTGTATGAGTGAACACAGACACACACAGTCTGACACAAGCATTCATGTATATACAAACCCAGCCACACCTAAATAATGTACACACACTCATTCGTTGAAACGTTAGATGCGACAGTTGCACAAACTCTGCCTGTGTGTGTGTTTATGGGAGTGTGAGCAGGAAGCATTTGCATACAAAACACACACACATGCATACACACGCTGGTCTTCTTATCCCAAAGTCACCTTTCCTAATCTCTGATGCTTGTCTAAACACCCCTACACGTTAGAAAGGAGGGCCTTTCACAGCTCACACACACACATTTCTTCTTACACACACTTTGTTATTAGACCATTCCCAAAGTGAAGCTCTGACAAAGAATGTGACAGCTCTACTCACGTCGCAAGGTAAAAGGAACACACACACACTCACACATAAAGAGAAGGTGGAGAGGCTGCATGACCCAACATGTGCTTGGCTCTGATGGAAAACTGTCGGACGCTCCATCACACAAAGACTCCTGGAAGAGGATCGGGGAAAAGCTGGAATTCCGCAGGTTTTGGGTTGTGTGTACACAAGACTGAGCTTAGAGGAGGCTCAAGAGGAGATGGAGGTGATAGAAAGCAGAGCTGGAAAGGCAGAGGGAGGGAGATAGGAGACGATGGTGTGTGCGGCACTGTCGAGTATTTGTGGGTGACAAGAAAACTGAAACCTTTATACTAATGAGCTAAAACTGCACTTCCTTAAATCTCCACTTATAGCTGAGTCACATATAGGAGTGTTTCTAACATGACGAGTGGGCACATTGTTGTGAGACTAAAAAAGAAACACCTCATGTCCTGATGTTTGTTTGACAGATACTAAGGTTGTGCCACCATTTCTAGGCTTGAAAACTCTGCTTCAGAAACCAAAAAGGAAATCATGAAGGAAACAATACAGAATCAGATTGGCAAGCAGAATCAATAAGGGTATCGATACAGATAACATCTTATCAATACTCATCCCAAGCAAGGTGGTAGAGTGGGTCATCAGCTACTTTTTTTTTTTTTTTTTTTTTTAGTTATTTTTTCGGCTTTTTGTGCCTTTATTATATAGAGGAGGACAGTGGATAGTGTCGGAAAGGGGATAGAGAGTGGGGAGTGACATGCGGGAAATTGGCCACAGGTCGGATTCGAACCCGGGCCGCCCGCTCGAGGACATAGCCTCATGGTGCGCAGCCTTATCCACTCGGCCATCCGCGCCCCGGGTCATCAGCTACTTTAGAAGTTAGTGGTTCAATCCCAATTTTTACACACTGCAAAAACGGAAATCTAAGCAGGTCATTATGTCTTATTTGTAGTAAAAATTGTCTCATTGTTCTTAATTTGAGCCACATTCACCAGACCAGATCATAAAAATGTCTTATTTCAAGTTTTTTTAAGACAAAAATCAGGTGTAAATTGCTTGTAACAAGTCAAAAAAATCTGCCAATGGGATAAGACGAATTCGCCCTGGAAGTTTCTTGAAATTAGAAAGATGTCTTAAAACAAGAATCTTTTATCTTATCCCATTGGCAGATTTTTTTTACTTGTTACAAGCAATTGATGCCTCATTTATGTCTTTAAAAAACTTGAAGTGAGACATTTTTATGACCTTGTCTAGTAAATGTGGCTCAAATCAAGAACAGTAAGACAAATTTTTACTAAAAATAAGACATAATGACTTGCTTACGTTTCAGTTTTTGCAGTGCATTCACATTAACAAGTCAGTGATGTGATAAATGAGCATGAAATAACTTGTTTACATTGAAGGTCCTCTAATTTCAGTCCATGGTAACCAGGTAGCTTTGAGCTGAGTGTATATTATAGGGCCTTATATTTCAGAGTAACCCTTGGTTTAAGATTACAAATAATCTGATATGGTCAGGTGATCTAGTTTTGTTTGTATTACTCTTTTAATAATCTATCTCTTTACTCTTATAATTACCTTGATACCAACCGAAAGCTGATTTAGACAAGTTTACAAGGAAGAAAAATCTTGAAAAATTTCAAGGATTGCTAAAGAATTGTAGCGGAATAGTCTATATATTACCCCTATTCAACAGAAGTAGTGCTCGTGCTAGTTCCAGGCCAGTGCCAGATTTAGCGCCAGTTCTTTGAACACTGATGCTTGGCAACCACTACCTTTTGCCAGGCCAGAGCAAAGGATCGACCACTTCAGGGGCCAGAGGCTGAGCAACTGTGACCAACACGAATCTTTTGTTTTGTTGGTGTTTCCGAATTCAAAACTTGAAATGCTGGCAAAATTAAAGCAACAATGTATTGCCTCTCACATAGATTATTTTATTTAAGTAAAAAGCTTTACGTTCTTTCTTTAATTTACATGACAGGATTATTTCTGCCTCATGATCACATGTGTACAATATTCCTCTGCTCTCTGTGTCGTATACGGCAGAGTTCCGCCCTGATGCACACAGACACAGACCCACACATGGACGAGCACACTCCGTGTCGAGGACAGTTGGGAAAAATAATGTTACAATCAAAGTCAATCACCTCAAGAAATGCACAAAAACCTCTACCTTTCTGAAGCTGTAAACAATGTCATCCCCAACCCCAGCAGCTGCAGCCTCTGCCCCTCCACCTCCTCTAGATTACACTGATATTTCACAGTGACCCAATGACGTGGCTCCAACTTGGCTCCTTGCTGATGGAAAACCAAACTGGTTCTTCCAAAGAACGGGATTAGAAGCAACAAAGCACTAGCACAACCACAGAATGGTGAATAAAGGGTTAAAGGGATTTACCAAATAGCATCACTATTAAACATTTAACATTCAACAGAAAGCATCAGTCATGTCTTTCAATTTGTGTGAATTTTGGTGCCACTTGAGGAGAAAGTGTGTATGTTTACCTATTCACTCTAGCACTTATAATCTGGAATTACTTAGTTAAATTCTTATCTTTACATTTCAAAGAAATTTCTGAACCAAGTGAAGACAAAAGTAATCTGGATCTTTACACAAAACAACAATGATGGATTCCCAAATCTTGATGGTTTTTATCCAGATCAAAGCCTCTACCGTGTGTTTTACAATCACAACAGGATCAAATAAAGTTCCCTCAAACGACATGAGAAGCAGCTCCTCAGATATTCTCCTCTGTAATCACAAACATGCGCACGCTGCAAGATTTGAAAATAACAGTGTGACACTCATGAGAGGATATTGCCAAAATTATTATGTGTAGCAGAGGAAGCGATGTGGCCTCATGAGGGAGGTGTAAACAAAGTGGAGACCGAAAAACAACCTGCTATGGTAAAAACAGAGCTGAAGACACAGAACAAGATTACAAAAGGGGAAATAAGCCAGAAATGAGAAAACTATTTCAAAACACCTGTTTATTTTTCAACTAGCAGTAGCTGGTTAAAAACTGGGCTTGTACTGAGGGTTGTTTTGATGAGTTTCCAATCCACACTCATAAAAACTTTTGGTAGATCTACTTAAGAAAATCAAGGCAACTCTTTGCATAATTTATCTTTGTTGCTGAAGCAAGATTTCATTTTGTCTAAACCACTTTTATTTTCACATGAAAAATGAAATCCAAGTAAAGTGAACCTAATTTTGTCAAGTAGATTAAGCAAAACTGGACTTCATATAAATCACTCCATTTTTTTCAATGGGGTGAATGAACATTGCCAGTCAAACCAACTTGTTTTTTTTCCATGCAGATCAAACAAAACTATTCTTTGTCTGAATTACTAAATCCTTTGATGTTTTTAATGAAGTTTTTAGTAATATCAGCTTAAATATATTGTTTACATAAAGCATGAGGGGTTGCGGGTCTACACTGTTGGGTGTAGCCCATCTACGCCATGTAGCATAGAAAGCAGGTCTACTCAATTGAGTATAGGCAGCCAGTCCACACCGGCATGGACAATCAGCTTAGACAGCTTGTGCTACCCGTGTGATTCATCCATGTACAGCAGGTGCTCATGCCCACTGTGTGCCCTCCCCACTCATGGAAATAAGCTATGGCAAGGAATTAGGCTCAGGTTCTGGTGTTTTGAAACACCAAATGAAACAGTTAAGATAACAAGATCATTTCTTGTTGTGTGGATAAACCCAAAATGATTGAAAAATAATAAACTGTCTTGTATTTTGAAGAAATATTTTCGACTATGATACTAGATATATGGGTGGTAAGACACGAACTTGAATTTTTAATGTTGAGTGCAGTCCACACCGGCATGGACAATCAGCTTAGACAGCTTGTGCTACCCATGTGATTCATCCATGTATAGCAGGCGCTCATGCCCACTGTGTGCCTTCCCCACTCGTGGTAACAAGCTATGGTGAGGAATTAGGTTCAGGTTCTGGTGTTTTGAAACACCAAATGAAACAGTTAAGATAACAAGATCATCTCTTGTTGTGTGGATAAACCCAAAAAGATTGAAAAAAATTCACACTCTCGTATTTTGAACAAATATTGTTGACTTTAATACTAGATATATTAGTGTTAAGACACGAACTTGAATTTTTATTGTTGATTTCAGGCATTCAATCAAGTTAAATTTACTTTTCCCCAGATTCATTTTTTTCAGTGTATTTAGTCTTGGATTGGATGTCATACGTCCAATGTAACAATTAATCTGTACAATGTGTAAACTCACATCTAATCCCTGAATGATTCTCAAATCTCCTTTGTGGTTTATGAAGCTACTTTAACAGATTGAATACTCATGGCAGCAAACGCTTCCCTGTTAAAGTGTCTTAATAAAGCAAGGCAGAAACATGAAACTGAGCCTTCACAATCAGTTTAATCACATTCAAGTCTGTCAGAGATCTTTGATAAGCTGCTTACTGCTGAACATTTAGATAACCTCTATGCATGTTGAGATTTCACAATCAGATCCATCCAGTCTCTACAACAAACCAAACCTATTGTCTTGCAATCAGACGCGTAAATCAAGTCATTCTTTCGAGTATTTGTGGAGAGGAGTGATGACACTGCTGCATAAAAGTGTCAATCAGAGCAGATTTACAAGATAACTGTCCTGTGACTGGAAAACAAAAACCCTGCAGATGAATCCTACAGAATCAGAGGACACTTCATGATTTATCTGCCTTCAGTTTCAAGTTTCAAAGAGGCCCATTAAGCTTTCCCACTTCTTGTTTTTTCAGAGCAATCAAAACCTCAGACTCTGCCAACAGACTTGAAGAGGAATGAGCAGAGTCTATCTCTCTGTGCCATCTCTCTGTCATGATGTCACTTGCAGTCATCTTCAGAAATTTTACAACCACACCCACGGATCCATGTGTGGGGGATTTTTTTTTCTCTCCACAGGGGAACTAAGGAGTACTGCCTCGTTTCTATCTTATCTTGTGAGTTGTTAACACATATAAACACCTGGAATGACATCCTTGATTCCCTTAGAATAACTTTACAAGCTTGAGCCTTTACCTGAGAGCAGCAGCTGCTTCAGTCTGATTAAGTCTCCTGAGACAAAACTGGGTGAAGAGTTGTCATGTGAAGCTTACCTGGGTATGAAGATTTCCTCATGATTCTGGATGTTTCCTCTCTCAGTCGTGTTGTGTTAACAGGATTTTAAAATCTGAACAGTTAGTGAGGAGCTCCGGGTTCTCTCTGTGTCAACAGGACATCCGTCACTTTCCCAGTTTGTTTCTGTCTGTGCGCGTCTTCTTTCCTCCGTCACTCCTGAGCAGCCAGCTTTCCAATAAAACACCTGAACGCAGGTAAACTCACCTCTAATTCAACTTCCTGATCTTATTCCGTCTTAATTTCCACAGCAGACCACTCAGAGAGGCGTTGTAGTGGGAATGGAAAGGATCTCACCTGCGCTCCTGACGCACGCCCAGACGCAGCCTTGGAGCGGGAGGGGTTTATTTACGGTGTGAGTGGGTGCTTCTCAGATTAAGAGTCAGAGGAGGAACCTTTACAGCTTAATGCTCAAACAAACAGAATAAGGCCTTATTAATGGGAATAAATCTAATCAGATGTTCCATCACATTATAAGTCCAGATAAATAGAGTTTACTTCAAAAATCTGAGGCAAGTGACTGCACTTTAATGAGTAATGATTAATTACCTTCTTTAACCTCATAAGACCTTCAAACCCATGTAACTTCAGTTTTTTAAAACTTTGATCCATTGGCCACATTTAGAGACACTCCCCACTTCAATTTTTTTTTTTTTTGGTGATGTCACAACTGTACATCCATTTCAATGAGAAAAAAAAGTTTAGTTATAAACAATAACACTTGTAACTAAAAACTAGTAGTTAACTAATGCACTGAGGAAAAAAAACTGGGGAGAAGTAAATTGAATTTAATTAAATCCCATCTATTATTGAAGTCAAAAATATTTGTTCAAAATACAAGACTGTGATTTTTTATTTTCCAGAAAATGAAAAATTTAAGCAATGTGAGGCAATCTTTTTGAGTTCATCAACACAACAAGAGACAATCTTCTTACCTGTACTGTTTCATTTGGTATTTCTGAAACCAGAAACTGAACTTAATTCCTTACCATGCCTTGCAACCATGAGTGAGGAGGGCACACAGTGGACACAAGAGCTTGCTGTACATGGATGAATCACACAGGTGGCACAAGCTGTCTTAGCTGGCCTTCCATGCCAGTGTGGAACAGCTTTCTGTGCTCTAGGGTGTTGACTGGCTGTCTACGCGCTACAGTGTGAACCAGCTGCCTACACATATGGAGTAGATCTGCTGTCTATGCTACATGGTGTAGATGTGCTACACCCAACAGTGTAGACCGACAACCCCTTGTAACAGACGAGTTACAGAATGTGATGTATAACAAGTGATGGTTTCGTGCCGATACTATTTTGTTCATGTATGAAACAATAGTAGCTGTACAATCGGGCTTGGTGTGGTTGGAGTGTGTTTAATAAATGACTACTGTTTGTGAAGTCCCAGAACGTGTGGATGTAAGTTTCTGCCCGCCGTCTCCTCCTCTCCACGGCTTCAACCAAGCTACATGCACCCAAAACCATTACACCCTCATGCTTTCTGTACATGATATAATTAAGCTGTTATAGCGCAAAACTTCATTAAAAACATCCAAAGATGAAGCAGTTCATACAAAGACTAGTTTTGTTTGATCTGCATGAAAAAATCAAGTTGTTTTTTATTATTCCTGGATTTCATGCTACATAACTAATGGAAAATCAACTCCTGAGAGGAAAAGAAAGGACATGTTTGCAATGCAGCCCACTAACATCTTCATATCACAGAGAAATAATGCTGCCTTGTTTTGGAGGAGGAGGCACCTTGTTAAACACAACTCAAGATTTTATGTCTCTGTCCTCAAACATATCAAAGGCTTAACTGTAAAAAAAGAAAATAGTCCCCTTAGATGAACAGATTAACTAGATGTGGTTATATTTATCTGCTTAGGTCAAGATGAGCGTGATCTATTCCAAAGATGGATATAGTTTCCAGATTAAAGTTGAAATGACAACATTAAATTCTGTCGAGACAATAATGTAAACTTCAACAGTTGGATTAACATTGCCTCTGATTGGTTGGTTGAGGACCATGTGATGTTGTGTAACCAGGAAGTGAAAAAAGCACAGAGTTATCTTTCTCCATCTGGCTGTTTCTTTATAAAACAGTGATCCACGTACTACACCTCAAACTGTAATATTGCAATAATGTTAATTAAATTTGCAGTTACATCACTTCAGAAACTTACCACTACACCTGAAGACTGTCGTTATGGTTTTACCCCAATTTTTCCAGTAAAATGGATGATCCTATTTTGGATATTAAGAAATATTTGTGTTTTTTTTTTCAAACTCTGATACATTTTGAAACAACTTGGCCCCGCTTTGTTCTGTTCACATATGAAGACTAACACCTGAACAACAGGTGTGAGGAAACCTCTGTGAATGAAACTATAACTGATGTACTATCCTGTGCCATCCCCCACTCTTCACCACGTGTGTCATATGGGCTGATTAGTGCATTTCTGTGTGTGTATGTTTAGTGTGTTTAGTATGGGATAGAGAAGGAACAATCTGTTTGTGGTATAAACTTTGTGGCTGGGTGGATCCATGTGCTGACTTAGCCCACATCACTTCAAACATTCAGCTGTGCTCACGACCTCTGACCTTTTTAGATCCTGTGTGTCATCCTGCTTCATGTTGATCAGAGCTGAATCCTCATCCTGCCTCAGAAGGAGCT
The DNA here is from genome assembly GCA_008086565.1 of Thalassoma bifasciatum. NCBI lineage: Eukaryota > Metazoa > Chordata > Actinopteri > Labriformes > Labridae > Thalassoma > Thalassoma bifasciatum. The sequence goes on from RPOG01003212.1 coordinate 35,892, forward strand.
GAAGAGCTGAGCTGCAGAGACCTCTAGTGGCTGTAGACTGAATCTGCTCTCATCCACACCTGTGGCAAATCTTTCTTAACTCTCAAATCTTCATCCAGAGACTGATGAGAAACTGACACAGAAAGTGATAAATATGTACTGCAATGCCTTTTAGGCTATGGAAGCGTATTGTAACGGCCCTGGTTGTTGCCTTTTTACTCTTTGTCTCTCTCTTTCTTGCTGCTGCTCTTCTGTTTCTGGTTGTAGGTAGCTGAGGGCGGAGTTTGAACTGAGTGACTGTGATGCAGCACACCTGAGCAGGCTGGGCTGAATCACGCACATTCATACATCCACACACTCAACACTGCACACACACTGACTTTTAAATGCACCAATCATCAGTATCCTTATTTCTTTATGTAAATAAATATATTTTTGTAAATCATTGCAGACTGTATGTGATCTCCCTCTTTTGTCACATGCTTTTGAGCCAAGCTGTGACAGTATTAAGTGATAATTTTCAACATGAATCAAATACTGCGCCTATAGTCTTGAAATGGAAATTCTTTATTGCATTTTCATTTTCACGTTTGCATTTTAATTTGAAATATGTCACGTAATTTCCAGTCTTGCAAATAAAAATGATAATTGGATATTTGACATTTAATCTTCATTATGACTCAAATAATACAGCTACAGTCTTGAAATGTAAATGTTAATTTTTGGGGCGCAGACGGCCTAGTGGATTAGGTTACATATCATCAGGTTTGCCCTCAAGCAGGTGGCCCGAGTTCAAATCCAGCCTGCGGCCTGTTTCCCGCATGTCACTCCCCACTCTTTCCCCCTTTCCTACTCCTATCCTATCCTATCCACTGTCCTCCTCTATCCAATTAAAGGTATGAAAAGCCCAAAAAGTAACCTAAAAGTAAATTCTTCACTATATTTTAATATTTCATTCGAATTATTTCCAGTATTTAGCAGACCACCCTCTTCATTTTAATTTGAATCATGTCACAGAATTTGCTGTCTGAAAAATGACAATGATTTTCATTTTGACATTTACTTTTCCTTTTTTTTTTTTTCCCCTTGTCCTGTTCAGCATCACGACAACAGAATTGTGGTCCGGCTGCCGTATTTTGCAGAACACATTTTACTTTGCCAAGAGGAGCCGTTTGTGTATAAGGCTCCCCTTGAGATTTAAATGATATTTTTATTAGTGTTTTGTAATTTTTTTTTTTCTGTACATTGCCAAGGTTAAAGGTTACTGCCTGAATGGACAAGGGGGGAAAACAGATGAGGGATAGTGACAGAGGGAAAGAGCATAGAGAGAGAGAAGGAGATGGACAGAGAGGGAGAGATAAACAATACAACAACAGAAGAGAACAACCACAACAACTGGACGAGTGAATACAGACAGGAGATCCAAAACCAGCAGCTGATCCTGCAAAAAAAAAAAAAAAGGGGAGAAAAAGAAAGACAGCAGACAAAAAAAAGAAAAGGAAATACGGTATCCCGATGTCTTTGGCACCACAATCACTAGGAGCACCTGTGAAGAGATGAACTGGAGAGATCATGAAAATCAATGAGCACAGCAATAACAATTATAAATCTATATGTACAGGAACATATGTATACACATATACTTACCTACACAAGCAGCTGCATGGGTGTGAATGCAGATTCTTTTCATTTTGACTCAAATAATCCACCTTAAATCTGGAAATGGAAAGTCTTATTGCGTTTTCATTTGAATTTTGTCCCAAATGGGCTGCCATATTCGACCAGTCTCTCTTTTATTCATAACTAACTGACCTGGGACTTTTATAGAATCTGAACCAATCAAATATTTAATTCCCTATGATTCAATATATTTCAAAGAAACAGACATTTTTGTCACTCATGGCTGTTTTTACCCAAAAAAACTCTGAGTTTTAAGTCTAAATCTTTGGTTTCAGTGTCATGCTGCAGCAGTGATGTGTGAGGTGTTTGAAGTAAAGGTGCAAAACCCACAACCATGAGTGTTAAAGTTAAAGAAGGCTGCATGGTATGAAATGCAGAGTGGAATGAAACTAGAAAAGGAAGTATACATCATTTTAAGTTCAGTAGAGAAGCAAGCTCATTTTTCATGTTGTGCTGATTATAAAAAAAAAAAAGTGTGTAGTGAATTTGTGGTTATGCAAATGAGAATCCTGACAGGGTGAGCAGGGGTCTTCTCTCACCCTGAAGGCATTTTAATTTACATAAGCACCATTTATCCAACATTTCACCATGTAATACCCGCTAATTGACAACAGACTTGAAATACGCAACTCAAGCTGTTTATTTAAACATGTTTTTATTGATTCACAATGATTTACTTATGCAGCAAAAACCATAAAAGTGATGTTTTCATTCTATGTGGGAGTTCAAGAATTGGACTTGGTTATGACCAATCAGAATGTTTAACACATCTAGGTTATGAGAAAACAATCATTATACTATAAGGCAAATAAAAAATGTCTGTGGTGTTTTAAGTTTAAACTCTGCACAGTGTTTCCTCTGTGTGGCGTCCACAAATGTCAACATCGGGACATACACCAGGAACCTTATCAGTCCCCTCTGCAGAAAGATGATAATAATCATGTTAATGCTGATTCAGAGCCTGAGTGTCTCTGAGATCCACATGAAACAGACAGTAGTGATTCCAAACAGCATGCAACAGCTCTGTAAGACTCCAGGGACTCATGAGCTCCTCTCACCAGGAGGATTAACTCTGATTCATGGTAATATATGAGCTGTTCAGGCTCTTTCTGCATGCATACATCAAGTTTTTTTTTACTTTGTGAGACAGAATCATGGCTTATACTGCCTCTGTCTGTTTAAAAGCATTTTAATGTAGGTCAAATTTCAGTCATAATCAGCTACGGTAAAACTTACTGTCAGATCTGAGCACCAAATGTTTTAACATACGTGCTACAGAAAACTCATCCCCAGTGTGTGATGAAGACTGTGTCCCAGATTCAGGTTAGTGGGAGAAAGTGAGAGCAGTATCAGCGAAACTAAAACAGGAGAAAAACCAACTGCTGCTAGAGGAAAATTGTGAAGAGAATAACACCAAAAGTCTTTGAAGCAGCTCCTAAAACTGGGACTGTAACACTTATTTAACCCCTTACATCCCACTCAGTTCTGGCCTATATACCATGTTATGTTTCAGAGCTTATAACTGTAGAAGCAAAAAATAAGCAATAAAATTCATCAGTGACAACTCATGTTTTTATATGTGGCTAAAGTCCACATCAGGATAAATGCAGCTGAAACACTTTTTTTCCTCTTCGATTTTTTTATAACCAATTTTTGAACACAAAAAAAAGAGGATAGAGAAAATTTTTTTAAAAATTTTGAATGAGTCTACTGAACAGTTGTTTCTGTGATCTACAGTGACTGACTTTCTCCCACATCCTGCACAGTTAAAGGAGCTCAAATGTTGAGATCAGCTGGTTGCATTTCTCTGCAAAAAGTGTCCATCTGAGGTTGACCTTTGCTGCTTAGGCCTTATCCACATCCTGTTACCAGCAGCCCATCTAGGTCACTCTGGTCAAAGAGTTTACCAGAAAAAGAAAAAACAGTACTAAAGAGAATAGGTACTGAAGACAGAACAGTCCTTGTGGCAAGTGGGGAAATTAAATGTGAGTTTCAATTTTTCGTATTCATGATGAAAGAATAGTTTAATCGCAAAAAAGATGAATGACACAGAGGCTACACAAGAGTGAAGCCAAAAGACTTCAAGCTCTGATAACTGACTGACTTCTAAATGTAAGCAGATGGAACACCAAGGGCGAGGTCAAACCATGTACCCAGGTGCGATTTGTAAACCGTGTTAACAAAGGCAGACTTCTTCTACTCCACTTAAATGCTGTGGTAGACGTGTTTTAGCAATCCACCACCCCCTGCAGTTTGGGAATGGGAACAGATGGCGTACGGATGGAAGAAAATATAAAAGCCTCACACATTTTCTCATGCAGATCTCAGGCATCTTTTATCTCCGCACATCTGCGGGAAGTGTAATCCAGCCTTTGCTGTAAGCAGCGGAGCACTAGTGGCAAAAGCGGTGTCAGCAGCAGCTCGCATAGTCCGTCAGTGGTTGCATTATGATGGGTCAAATGGCATCAAGTGTCACTGGTGTGGCTCTGCGTGACTAAGGTGGCAGACCTAGGATCTCTCGCTTGCCAGTGTTTATTCCGTACAACATACAGTCTTGTATTAACACAGAATCACACAGCCTGTCTCCCCGCTCCTCTCTCCTCTCCCAATATGAAAATGGGCACTGGCTGCCAACAGTAAAATTTTACATGAAAGAACCCGTACCTGTACAACAGAAAGTCTTATATTAACACAGCATCACAGCCTGTCTCCTGCTCCTGCACAGACACATGTACAGCTTCACTTCGCTGAGGGCACATGTGAGTAAACTAGCTCTGTCTGCTTTAAATCAGCATTTTGATGTAACTGCCAGATAAAAATAAAATCTACATAAAACACATCTTGCTGGCAAAAAGAATGTATAAAATGGACATATATGTATAAAAAAAACCAAAATCATAGACAAAACACCAATGGAGGAGAAACTGAAAAATGGAGCTGCAACTAAAAGAAATACCGAGAATAAAATATTAACAACAAGGCTTACACAGATAGACATATTAACACATATAATTATTGCGTTAATTACATAAAAATAAATTGAATCTCATTACATATAGAATCAAAACTTACAGAAATTCAGTGGAGTTCTTATACTATTGATTTACGTCAGACTCCTTATTTTCTAAACCCATTAAGTTTATATATGATCTGATGTCATGATTAACATGACATGGAAAAATGCAGGGTAATGTTTGTGTCTGACTGATCTAAAAATCTGTTCCTCTGTCGATCATACACATCTGAGGGATCTTGGGTGTTTAATTAAAGGGTTAAAAATGTGTTTGTGAGATAGAACCTGAATCCATATCTATGCTGGCTTCACTTTTCTTCAACAAGAAGTAATGGATTTGGTTAGTAAAAAGTCTTTCTTTATTTTCAAACTAATAAAGTTGATGGAAAAATAATCCTGGGCAATTGACTGTGAAAGTATAATTCTGAAAAAATGTCTTCTTCACAGGTGTCTTATTTCACCCACTGACTTCCACAGAAACCTTTATCTAATCTATTTTTCAACCGAATCAAATGAAAACATTAACCATCTCTAAGAGTTTGAACTAAATGTCACAGTTCCTGCTTTTGCAGCTGTTTGAAGAAAAAAAAAAAGAACCTTTGAATAACTGCTTCACTTTGTGTCAACACCTGTGCACTTGTGGATCCTAATATCTGTTACTGTGCTCTCTGAAAACAGTCTGTCTGTTTGTGTTTTTAATATTTCCACTGTGTCAGATTGTTGCCTCTGATAGAGTCAACAGTATTTTGGTACCTCATCATTTTGTGTTTCCTGTGTTAAATTCATCACAGGTGCTGACGCTACTGCAGCTGCAGTTTTCGGAACTTGTGCAAAATCATGCTTCAAAGAAAACAAAACGGTGAAAAAGAGTGTGTAGCTAAACCCAGCCTCCAGCTTTCACACATTTAACACTACTGACTTACTATCACCAGCATGAGTACACACAGTGGTTGATTATGACAGTTGATTTGCATTAGTATTCATGTGTGCAGGGGCAGATCCAGCACTTTTCATCAGGGGTGCCCCAGCCCCGTCAGTCAGTGTGACTATTTTCAAAACTGCCTCCTGATTGGACAGAAATTCAGTATGTAGTAGACAGTTTGTGAAAACTTGAAAGAGCTACAGTATGACAAAACTTCATGGATGTCCCACTGGTCTGGTAAATGCACAGCACTAATGCTATTTTTCTATGCGGAGGCAACTATCATCACCTATTGGAATGAGTCAGCATAAGAACTACAACACAGCACCACTTACATTAAACAGTCCATGAGACAGAGGTGAAATTGATTCAGTCCAGGTTTATTTCAATAAAGGATAAAACTTTTCATGTAAGGTTAAAAGTCAAATATGTTTCTGCAAAAATATGATATAGGACCCTGAAATCTCTCATTGAATTTGTTGTTTTTCTAAATGAATTTAAAACGTTACTTGAAGCCCCGTCAGGTATTTGCTTTTTTTTCCCCTCCTTCCTCTTGTGCTCTTTTTCCTTCGAATGAAACGCTGTGCAAACTGGTGACTCAACAGCTCTCCTGCTCCTGTCCTCCCCCTGTTATGTGTCTCTGTCTTTTTTTACGTTTCTTGGACGGGAGGAAACTGTAATGTAAATTCTATTGCTCTGAAACATGTGCGAATAAAGTCAACTTGAATCTGTAACTGGTGAAAATAATGAAACACTAGAAGGAAAAAAAACAATAACTCAAAAGAACTTGCTGCAATAAAGCTACTATTATCTTCCCTTGCTTTATTCTTTTAATTTATTTACCCATAGATTCATTTAATTTACCCTAAATTTAACTTATCTATTATTGTATTGTTCCAGTAGTTTCACCACTGATAGATAAATGCTTCATCTGGCAACCTCTTTAAATACTAAAAACTGAAATGACAAGAATTACTTTCACATGTAGAAGGTGGTGCAGTCGTAGTAGTGGTACACACCACTACATGTATGTAAACGCAGTTGCTGACTTATGAAGGGTCAGTATTTCAACTATAATCACCATCTTCTAACCTTAACAATCTGTAAGTGTTATTACATGAGACCACATTCATGTTTTAGAGTCTTTCTGTTTCAATTCAGGCAAAATTATCCATTTATAACCTGAGCTCTGCTAGTTTAGATTTAGTTGTAGCACCTGAGTCCATGTCTAAGAAAGGAAGGGGGCTTCATATCAACCTTTAGCAAACTCTTGAGATTTGTTCTAAAAGGTTTCAAACACTTCGGACTAAACTGATCTTACTTCTTCTTTTTTCATATTTTTTTAAACGTGTTTTTTGCCTATCTGGCTGTGGTCAGATGATGTAACTGAGCTTTTTTGTTCCTCCACGCTCTTCCAGACGCCTCAACATTTTCGTGCTGATCTTGTTTTTCTTCTAACTGGGGTCTCAGTTTCCGCTCTCTTGCCCCCACACATCTCAAGACAGTTTCCTTTACATGCTGGACCCCCTTCCTTTAGAATCGTTCTGACTCCCCCCATCACCACCACCACCTCAGCCACATACACACACACATACACATACACACACATCCACTGTGACTACACACATCTCTGACTCTTAACCCACATACACACATCTACAAGGTGTTACAGTGTTTCGCACTTGCCTAAGCTGATGGTTAACGCGTGGTTGAAGACGGCAAAGGCACACATGCATTTTCCTGACCACACTGACATTTACTCAAGTAAACAACTTAGCGTCTTACACGCGACCTAAGATGAGTGACATGTTAACAATCAGCTCTGGGTTTGCAGAAAACTTGTTTTGACTTATACTGTTAGACTGCCGTCCTAATAAACCGTGTTTTTAGTCCAGTGTTTGCATCACAGCGCACACTCTGAGCTCTGATTGTCACTGGTGATAAATTACTGCATTGTTTCCAAAGAATATTTATATTACTGACTGCCACTTAAAGTTTAACCTAATTTTCTTTTTATTTAATTACTTTTTGTTTGTTTTTATGTTAAAAAAGAAAATGCCCTGTACCATACTGCACATTTGTCATTGGAAATAAACACTTTGATAAGTGACCTGATTTGATGTGGGATGTTGCTAACAGAAGTGAGATAAACCACAAACTGTTAAAACAAACAAAAAAATTCTGTTGCCCCAGACAGGCAACTGTCTGCCCTAGATTTTTGAGTTTTGAGGATAACATAACACTTTGCATTTCAACCAACTGATAATATTTTGATGTGATAACGAAATTTTCACAGGAAATGTAGCTTAAAGGGACTGTGAGGACTTTCTAAGTGATCTTGAAAAAGTCCCCCATCTAAATATATGCCTTGTTGTAATCTACGATTCAAAATGAAGGTTTAAGTGCTAAGATGAGTTATTTCTAAAGGCTGATTCAGAGCTTCCCGATCGGGACTGGACAGGTCAGACTGGACCGAATTGATTTACGGTACGGTCTCTATGACAACGCCACACTGGTTGTTGAGCAGTGAGAAGACAGAGCTGTGGTTTTTCTATGCTGAAAACTATTTCTGTGATTCATTTAGTTGTAATAGTGGAAACAGGAGCTGGACTGTCTGACAGAAAAGAGACAGAAGAGAGGAAAAAAAGTTAGGCTAAAGGCAAAAACATGGACATGAAGCTAAAACACAGACTAAAAGCTAAAACAGGCTAAAGGTCAAAACTCGGGCTAAAGACTAAAATGCAAACTAAAGGCTAATACATGGGCTGGAGGCCAAAACATGGACTTTAAACTAAAACATTCACTAAACGCTAAAACACAGGCTTGAGGCCAAAACCTGGACTAAAGACTGAAATGCAAACTAGAGGCTATAACACAGACAAAAGGCTAAAGCTGGAATACAAATAAATGCTAAAACACAGACTAAAGGCCAAAACGTGGCGACAGATTAAATAAAAACTAAAGGCTATAACACAGGCTAAAGACTAAAACATGGACTAAGAACTAAAACTCAAACTAGAGGCTATACCATAGGCTAAAGGCTAAAACACGGACTTAAAACTGGAACGCAAACTAGAGGCTATAACATAGGCTAAAGGCTAAAACATGGACTTAGAACTGGAACTCAAACCAAAGGTTAATAAAGGGGCTAAAAGCTAAAACATGGACTTGAAAATAAAACATGGACTTAAGGCTAAAACACAGGCTAAAGACTAAAACGCAAACTAAAAACTAAGACATTGGCCAGAAGATTAACCATGGACTTGAAACTAAAACACAGACTAAAGGCTAAAACACAGGCTAAAGGCTAAAACATGGACTTGAAACTAAAACACAGATTAAAGGCTATAACACAGGCTAAAGGCTCAAACATAGACTTCAAACTACAACACGGACTAATGGCTAATACACAGGCTAAGCAGTTTGTGCTAATGTTCATTCCAGTCCACCTTAAAGAATTCTCCTCACAGTTTTTGGAGTTCTACATACTAAGATTTCTGAACATGAAAACACAAGCAGAGTTCAATCATCTGACCTTTAAAGCGGTAAACCATGATTGTACCACTAAATAAATCTCACAAACTAACAAGTTCATTATTAGTTGAGAAACTGTAAAGCTAAAGTATCAATGCAATACTGAAAGAAAACTACTCTCCTTTATGGCAATTAAACCTACACTGAACAGGAGAGATGGTCACATGTGGGGAAGTAGAAATGTAAATGGAGACCCCTGAAGATTTGAGTTGGAGACCCCGTTCTCTGCTGAAGCATGCTCATGGTTTGAACTTTTGCCAACTTAACTTATAAAATGAGACCAACTTTACACAACAGACTTAATGAAGGTAGTTGAGATAATTATTCTGAAGGAGTTTGCAACTCAAGAGAATATTTTTTCTTGACTGAACCAAATATAATTTTTAGGTCAACATTTGTAAGTTGTCAGCTTTACAGTCTAGTAAAAGGCATTTTATTCATGGAACATGTGCATAAAAACAGGTCACATCATATCCTGTTTGCTGCTGTGACAGTTTCTAGTCTGCAGGAAGTGATTTTTTGATAGACATGACAGGAAGACTCAGGGATGTTTGTGACTTTATGGGCTGCATAAATCCAAAAAGTCACCAAAGTCTGTCAGGTTCACCGCGAAGAAAAGATGATTTATGGACAGACTATTTTCAGTTATCATAAATGTTTAAATATATCCACAAAAAATAAGAATAGAAAGATATCTACAAGAAAAATGATGGATGACTCAGCAGCTCCCGGAATGAAGCCAAAAACCTTTGAGCGTCCTGTCAGGCTTCAGTACAGGTCATTATTTTTAGGTTCAGTTTCACTCAGTTACACGATGTTTAATAGCAACTGGTGTGATAACTGCTTGGGTTAAGACGTGGAGAGATTCTGCAGTTATTGAGCTCTGTGGTTGATAAAACAATAAGTTTGTGTACACTTAGATGGAAATGCATGGGGGTCTACAGGTGATACATGATAGAGGCCCACCTCTGACCCACTTAGTACAGAGGCTTCATAATACCTTGAAAAAAAACCATTTGTGACAATGACCCAATATGTAATTAAAAAATGTGATAAAACCCAAAATGTAATGATTGGTCAATATTGAAACAGAAGCTAAGCCCAAAACGTGGTAGCTCTTTTCCAAAAATGTAACAACTTGTTACATTTTGGGTCAGTTTTTACATTTTCCGTTTTACTGCATTCTTTTTGTTCAATTTTGGACTTAGCAATTCTGTTTTATTATCAATCAGTGATTACATTTTCAGTTTTATTTCATTTTTTAGTACATTTCAGGACTTTGGTACATATTGGGCTCTAACATGCTTTCTTAAAGTTTTTTTTTTCATATATTTGTACATAAGACTGTTTGAACATTTTGAATTTCTTTTGAAACTTAACTGAACTTTAACAATCTGAACATTATTTTGTATGTTTATATCTTCGTATAATAACCCTTCACTAAAACCATACTACTTTGGAATAGTTCTGGAATATGATTTGGCGGCCCACTTTTGTGACCCCTGTGGCCCACCGGGGGGCCACGGACCACAGGTTGGGAATCACTACTCTAGACACAACAACAAGTAGGAACTAAGAATTCAAGGGGGGGGGACTAAATTATATTCCGCAGGTAATACTACAAAACATCAGTGATTAATTCAGTGTTACATTATAACTAACAAATAATTTGGTATTACAAAATAAAGAGATAAGTCAGTATCACAAAATAATGTTTTTTTTTTCTACCAGGGTAGCAATATGCTTCCATGAGAAGGAACCACATGACATTTTTTTTTTTTTTAAATTACGTTTTTTTTTTTTTTTTTAAGTGTAACACGTTTCTTCAGTAATGTCGATTTATAGGGATGGTTTTCAAACAGCAATTTTACATACCTTGTTAAAATGACTGTTGTTTCTTTACTTAAATGTTCGCAGATAAAAACAGAGGAAAATGACTGAAGCTGCGCATTATAAAAATTTCCTTATTTTATGTAAACAAACTATCCATGTCCTTCATAGAGCTACAAAGAAAAAAGCGTGTTTTGTTGTAATCTCTCCTGATTTCCACTTTGACCTGTGTTTCTTTTGTAATACTTGAATGGAGAAGGCAGGCCTTAAGATATTTTCCTGCAGCTGGTCACCAGGGGGAGCTCTAAGAGTTTTGGCTTCACTTGGAACACCTGTTAATCTGTTCATGCTTATATACAGTCAAGTAACAAACCACTATAATGGCATTCAGGGAATTTATTTTGGAATACTGTAAGCATACTTAAGACAACAAAACTTTGCAATCTTAATGACAAGAGCTGACTTAAAAAGAAAATGACACCAGACATAGTTAATCATCAACAAAATAAACATTTATTTACTGAAACAAATCAAACGTTGCTTTGATCACTTGCCTTGAGAAAAATAAACATCATCTCATAGAAAAGACTGCAATTTAAAACAAAAAAACATGTACAAAAAACATGAGAAAATACATATCAACATTAAAGAAATACATGTAATGAACTGACTTGTCTCGTGCTCCAGTGAAAATGAAATAACACTTTAACACAAACTGGGACGAATGTATGTGCTTTTATGTGATAAAGTTGCGTTATGCCCTCTGTACATTGTGGCAAACAGTTCAGTCAGTGCAGGTTTCCTCTACGTGTCCCCTTTTTGCAGTTCTTGCCTCCTCACAGTCTCCAGACGAACAGGCGCAGTCTGAGAACATGCTGAGTTGCTACATTGTTCGCATGCATCACCTCCGCAGTGCAGAGATGGAGCTCTGGTCGGCTTCTTGCGCGGTGAAAACTTTAGCGCCTGATAGTACCGCGCATATCTTCATAAACATCATTCTGGCTGACGCGTTGTGGTTTGGCTGTGGGGCGCAGAGCTTTGGTCTGTAGAAACAGATTGTGGTCAGTATGTTGGATAGAATGTAACATAACACCACACACTATTTTTTTAACTGCTGTTTAACATGTTTTTTTTTTTTTCTAAAAGTCACAGTTCATGTATTAAAGCTTGAAACGAATGTCAGAAACTCCTTTGAATGTGTATCTGTGTGACTCATCTGTTCATAAACAGTTTCAGAATGACTGTTGAAGAAGTTGAGAGTGTGAGAGCGAGTGTGTGAAGGTGTTCATCAAGGATCAGTTCTGGGCTCTCTCTTATTTACAATTTATGAACATAGTCTTGTTTTTTCTCTTCACTTTCACTTCCTCAGTTATATATAATGTAATACATTCTACACACCCTGCTGCTCTCTCTTAAACCAACACTCTTTCTATCTCTGTGTAACTAAGTATTAAAATATCCCACATACAAAGCCTGCAACACCCAGCAAAGGTTAACTTTTCTTCTTGTTTGCATAAAAGAATTATCCCACTGGTTAATTATCTCGTCTGTGTTACAGTAGAAGTTGTTTGTGAAGTCAAAGTTTCCACCCTCTGTTATATATTTGAGTCACTAAATGAACCCAAACTTTCACTTTAAGCTTTAAAAATAAAAAAAGTTTATTCCAGTGCTGCAGGGGAAACCAAAAGTGCAGGTACTCTCCCTATTCACTGGGTGTCATGTAGATCATTAGCATTGAGTTCTAAATGTCTCCTATTATTGATGAATTCAACATGGATTTACTGACAAAACTACCACAGAGTGTAAAAAACAAATAACCTTCACATCCCTGCTTATACTTTCCATCAGGCTGCACAGTCTAATTATCGATTAACCTTCTTTATCTACTACAATCTGTTTGTAAATCTGTCAAAACATGTCAATAACAACATATGTAACCTTAAAACAATGAAAATGTTCCTTTAGCTTTGGTGCTTATTGCTTTTGGAACTCTTTACCAGTGGTTCCCAACCTGTTGGTCGTGCCCCCCTAGTGGGCCACGAAGGTATTGCAAGAGGGCCGCAAAATCATTTTCAAAAAGTACGATTTTTATGGGTGTGTCTATGAGTGGGGGGTGTAAATACACAAAGATAAAAACAAACAATACTGTCAATGTTTTATGTTAACCCTGGTTTTAACCCCTGGTTTCTAGATGTTTTTTGCTTCTGTCACATTTTTACTCACTGTGGTCTCATTTTTCTCTACAAAATGAAGTCCTGCTCTTCTACGAGTTCAGGAAAAAAAATCAAAAGATTTTTGAAGAGAAAATGCATGGTGTATATACATCAATTAGAGCTTGATGGAGGCAGAAAGAACAGTTGCTTTTTCTGTACATTTTCTTAAGAGGACATGAGAACGTTGATAAACTTCTCTCTTTTTTTTCTGCTCTGATAACACGTGTTGTTGATGTTGTTCATGATAAATTCAGACACTCTGGGAAGCTTGAGAATCTGATAATTTGGCCAGTTTTTCCAGGTTTTGGATTGGATGAATAGTTTATAAATGCCAATGTCCTTAAAAAGTAAATGGATATTTTCATCCTCACGAGCAGGTTTGGTATCCTGAGGGTCAAACATGTTCCAATCTTTATGTATATATAGAAAGTGCCCTAAGAAGGAATCATATAGCCACTGTATTTATGGGGTGCTTTTCTTTTTTATTTCCTGTCCTATTATGTTTTTAAGGACACTTTTCTTTCTTTGTAAATGCTCCTCCTACTTACTGACCATAAAGGCTAACTGTTCTACTTGTCCTTACTGTTGTTTTATAGATTTTATTGCTTTATGTTGTTGACATCAACCTACCAAAGGGGGTAAAGATAGAGATTAGCTGTAATCTTACATATTTACATGTGCATGTTCATTAATATGGATTGTTCCCGTTCTAAATAAATAAACTCTAAAGTCTTAAACTTTTGAGACTAAAAAGTAGGCCCTGAGTTGGAAAAGGCTGAGAACCACTGGTTTATACTATGCTTATTTTATTATCTCTGTCCTATTTATTCTCTCACAGCTGTATTGTATTAAGCGCTATAGTAAAACCAAATTTCCTCCTGGGTTTGATAAAGTTTTTCTGATTCTGATTCTGACTCTGAAAAGCCTTATGCTGAAGCTTCAGTAACAAGTAGCTACAGTATCCACAAAAACAGAAAAGTGAGCATCAGGACTTTTATGAACTGCCAAGAAACTATAAACAGAGAGGACAGAAACTGGTACTGGAGGCTAGTGAGAAGTTATTGAACACTGAAAAACTCAAGGGGGCAAGGGGCTGGATTTAGAAGTGATGTTTTTGCTCACTGAGAGCAGTGGTTTGTTCAGAGGCAACAGATCCATGAGTCTCTGACAGCTGACTTTGTCGAAGTAATTAGCTTCAGAAGAGCCTTAAACAAAGAGAAGAATAATGAAGCTAATGGTTGAATTATGTTAAAAAGTATAACACAAATACATCATAGGGCACACTCTTAAACTCTGCCCAGCTCTACTACAGGTTTGCATGTAAAAGAACATATGCAACCTCGAAAGCATGCAAAGCTGATTTACCAATCAGATGCACCAGTTTTTGTCTGTCTCCATCCCTCTGTGCCTGTGTCTATGTTTGTGTTTTATTTTTATTTTTTCTGTCTCCGTGTGTCTCTCTCAGTTTCTGTCTTACTCTCAGATGTCTGTCTAACATAAGTCTGGTTCTGTCTGTGGTTTCTACCTCTGAAAGGGAAGTTCTTCCTCTCCATTGTAACTTGTTAAATGCTGCAAAAGTCTGTACTCATTTAATAAAATACTGTTTTATTAATTAACAGGTCTAGGCTTGTTAATGTTTTGGGAAAGTGTATTGAGGTAATGTTTGTTCTGATTGCTCATATGCTAAATATAAGCAGATTATCAGAACACAATGTACAAATGTGTTACAAATGTAATCATTTAGCAGCCACAATTGTATTTATCAAACCTGAAACCGACTGCGGTCTGTGTTTTGGGGTTTATACTTAGCACCTTTGAAAGGCAGGTACAAACTGGCACAGCATTACACGCAAGTGGCTGCAGTCATTGTGGTGTCTGTGCACTGACAACGCAATGAGGTACAGAGAGAAGCTTATGGGCTGTCAACATACTATATGGACTGCCAGAAATAAAAACAGAAGAGACATATCTCCTACGACATGTCTCTTATGGAAAAACTCCTCACAATACAGCATTTTCCTTCATTCGGATCATTCCAGCACATAAGCACAGTTGGTGCCTGGGTCTCCCAGAGTACTTTTTCTTGTGTTTCTGCCCGAGTGTTGAATGCTGTCACACAGGATGGGGAAGTAATGTGATTAATAATTACCACTGCTGCATATGAACAGATCAATAACTTGTGCAGGAAATATGAAATTGATCATTTTTAAGCTTTTTTCTAAAAAAATGTGTAACAGACTTGACCCGTCCAAACTAGTAACCACCTCTTCATATTGACTTTGATTTTTTTATCTCAGAAAATCAACCTTGAGTATCAATAAAAAAAAAAAAGACAGTGCTGGCCAAAATGATTGGAACACCTGACAGATCTGAAATTATTATTAACCTAAAACTAACTTTTTATGCCCCCCAAAACATAATCATATAACACACGGATATTAGCTTGGAGTACAAAAGAATGTCAGGTGACGTGAGTCCAAATATTTTATCTATTTTTAACTTTAATATTTGTTTTGTCCACCTTTTAAGGCAGTTGGCGCAGCACTTGTCTGTGGCATAACTGTCAATATTTCCTGAGACTTTTAACGCTAATTTTACCCTGTTGGCTTTTGCAACTTAAGCTAAAGGTCTTCTTTTGAATGTTCAACAAATCTGTCTGCTTCATTTTCCAAAACATTCAAATCTTTTTAATTGATTGGTTTTAAGAACAGACTTGAGGGAGTTAGTCCACATTATTTTCAGAGTTCATTTTTTATAAAGGAAGTGACCTTAATATCCATTGTAATGACATAATGATGTTGTAGATTTTTCATTTGTCATTAGTTTAAAAAATTTATTTGTTTATGATTCTTTTTTTTGCAATGGCCACCACATGTCACATTAACCACATCTAGATGTCATATATTTCAGAGAATTCAAGATAATGATCTTTCATTGTTTTCTAAAAGTGGGTCATATAAAATTTTCTGTCTCATGATATGTACAAATTTTGTGTGTTAAATAAATGAAATTAAGAGTTGAGGATGATTTAGCTCCTGTGATGTGGTTCAATTCAACAGCAACACAAACCTTTGCTTTGTAACAGATCAGTGAAAATCAACACTGGATAAATTGGTCTCAACAAAAGTAGCAGCTCTTTGCTTCACATGCTCAGAATGTGAAAAACTCCATTTTTCTGTCATGTTTTTGTCAAAGACAGGTTTGGTTTAGAATAACAGGAACATGGAAACTTCCCACTGCTTTACGTTGCCGTCTGTGAGTCACTGTGAGTCACAGTTTATCACAATCAGCTTTCAAATCTCACACACCTTCACCCACACACTGACACAGTGACACAAACACAGATGTACCTTGATGATCCATACGAAGAAAATCACAAGGAAACTGAGCAGCACAACAGCTGAGATCACAACAGATATCAGGACCAAGTTCTTGTTTGGCTCCCCACACTTTTCCTCTGCAACATGTCCTGCAAAGAAGTTGAGCTGCTTGGATTAATGTTGTCAGTACAGTTTTAATGAGAGTCATAACTTAAATTTCAGGACTGAAAACAAACTGATAAGCTTAACGTGCCAAAAGACAACACTATAACGAGCAACCTATAGAATTTACTCAATACAATGGAGGTAACAATTTGCACTAGTTTGATTATGTAAATTTTATCAAATTTTTTGAGTAAATATTACACAAATGTACCAACATTAATATATAATGTAATGTAATACACTCAAATAATTTGGTTAAATCCTTCTTCACCTTATAAAGTATATTTGATGACTAAATACCTATTACAAATGAGTAGGATTCACTCATGGTTGTAACATAATTAAAAGTGTCACATTTGACCTTGTGACCATGAGTGAGGAGGGCACACAGTGGACATGAGATGCTTCTGTGCATGGGCGTATCACATATGTTACACATAAGTTACCTAACTGTCTACCCCTACAGCTTAGACTAGTAGGATATCATTAGATCATGGTATCTGCTTCTGCAGATGTCTCATGTCCACTGTGTGCCCTCCTCACTCATGGTCACAAGGTAAAATGTGACGTTTTTAAATGAGCTGCAATCCTGAGTAAACTCAACTCATTTGTAATAGATATTTAAATCCTCAAATCTATTTTATAAGGTTAAGAAGAATTCACACAAATTATTTGAGTGTATTATTGTTGATACATTTAGGTGATATTTACTAAAAAGAAAGGGTGAAATTTACACAATCAAACTGAGTGCAAATTGTTACTTCGGTTAAATTGAGTAGAGTCCACAGGTTGCTTTATTTTGTGCGTACCCTTTAGTTCACACTCAGTATTTTGGGGTAAATATTACTCAGTTTATGGATTATATTTACTACCCTCAAAAATCCTTTTTTTATAGTGTACTGCCATAAAGCACTGTTTCATTTCTGGATCTCATTGTAAAAAGTTCATACCTGAGACTTTTCTGTAGATTAATGATGACGTTACGAGAGATAAACAGACTCACCTTGTTTCACCACCAGGAGGATCGACCCTTGGCCTTGTGTTATTAGAGGGTCAATGGACGTGGAAATCTTTTTGTACTCACACCAGTACGGATTGGTGTCGCCTAAAGTCAGGTTCTTGATCAGAATGTCCAGATTGGGGAAATCTCCATTTGTCTGAAGTCTGCTTGTGATATTCTTTTCCACTATCTCCTTCTTTGACGTCTTATAAAGGACTTCAGATTTATCGAGGCCTTTCCTCAGATGCAGGCAGTCCGGTTTCTGGTCTGAGTCTTTGTTGGGTAGTCTGCACTGGATGGTGATGGAATCCCCCGGATTTTTCCAGATTACTCCATTCCTCTCTACACAGACAAAACACAAACATGTAGGTTTTACTGGTTTTCATATCTTTAAATTGTAGACACCAACCTAACATTAAAAAAATCTCTTACCTGAGCCACTGAACACTGTGCAGCAGAGACAAAGGATGGTTGCAAGCTTCAAGCAAACAGCAGACATACTGACACTGACTGTCACACAGCGTGCAGCTTTCTGTCTGATACTCAAGTAGGAAATGTGCATCTTGAACCCACACCACCACCAGATATGAAGCAGCACATGACCTCCATCACGACGCTCTGATGTGGGCAGGAAGTTTACAGGCAGACAGGTGTCTCACCAGGTCGGAAATAGCGCATCTTCAACCCTGAACCATTAAGTTGAAATTAAAATTAAAAATATGACTTTTTTCCTAGTTCTAGCAGAGAAAAGAAAAGTTCTGTTACAAACAAACAGTGCCTCCTAGTGGCTGTAAACATGAGTGAGACTGTAGAGTGCCCACAAAAACTGAGGATAAGACTGTGGGTATTCACAGATCAGCACAATATCCACCTTTTCTAACTCTCTTTGGAAGTGAAAGTGAAGAAGAAAAAAAGGCAGACGGGGCTCCTCATCAAACCGCACTGAATCATAAGTCACGAGACAAAAGGACCAGATCCCTTTTTTTTTTCTCAAGTGTCTTTTTATTGAGCAGTTTTATTACATAAATTCCAAGTATACATTCATGTCACCTTCTAACTTTATTTCATGGATTCGGTTTTGTATAAGTAGTTGTGTCTAAACATTTTAGCAAATAGTTTTAGAATCAAATGATGAACAATGAATATTTTATGGACAATAAAGCAAAGAAAGAAAGGAAGAATAGACTGGAATCAAGAAGGTTTAAGGGGTGGAGGAGGGGGGGGATCCATGATACACATAATACACAAGAAAACACTGCATTTGAAATGGAGAACTTTAAAAAGAAACGTATCAAAAATAAATAAATATGACATTTATGACATATATATTTCTTAGAGAATATATCTGATAAAAACTTTTCTGTCACTCATGGTCAGAGGTTGGGTGAAGACATTTATTAACAAACAACTGTCATTATACTTTTTAAATCATAGTATAATGACAACAGAAATGTCCAAAATGACCCTAATTCTTCTTTACACACATTAACATACAAAAATACACACATACATATATATGGAAAGAATAAATACATTGATTAATAATTATAAAAAAGTATCTATATCTCAGAAGTTAATGCAAATTGATTAAATAGATTATTGAAATTTTATTTTTTACAAAAAAAAAATCCACATCTATGCAGACAACTGTTAATTAAGGAGTTTAACTTTAGAGATATATTTTATACATTCCTTATCTATTCAGATAAATGACAAAAAAAATAAAGAAAGTAAAAACAGAAACAAAACATTTACTTCCAGTCTAGAGTTATCCAAAGTTTCCACTGTCCCTTCTTCTACCTCCCATCTTTCACCTCCCATCTTCTCAGTTACCCTTCTCATATATGCTTTCACTCTTTAGTTATATTTAGCATTTTGTATTCTGAAATTACTGTTATACTGGTTTCTTAGTTGGTAGAAATGATATCAGTGGCATCAAGGTCTTGTTAAGTTGGAGTGTTCTACTTAGGTCATTTAGCCACATCAGATCTTTTTTTAAAGCGTACTTTAAATAAATAAGAGTCAGCAGATACTCCACAACAAAAGTGGGTCAGAAATGTTGTTGAAGCAGAGGGTGAAGGACTTGTGTTCACAGTGCTCTCTAGTGGCAGCAGAGTGAGCATGTAACATGTAAAGAGAAGCAGGAAAGCTTTAAATACTTACATTTCTGTTTGTCTGCAAAATATAAGTCTGGGAGTTAGATATTAAATCACATATGAGAAGTGTTTGCTGACTTTTCCTTCAGTATGAAAAATGTCCTGGAGATTTATGACATTTTCTGATCACGTGATTATCCATGACAGGTTGTTAGAGTCAATTCATCTTTAAAAATTCATCTACAATGAAACACACTATTATTTTTATAGTGCAAAGTTTGACAATGTTTGTCTGAGGGAACACTATTATGGAAAAACAGAAATATTTTCAGATGATTTTTTTCTCAAGTACAGGTGGTAGAAATATTTGGACACAGAGGGTCAGAGTTGTTCTGTAATTTTAAGGCCGGAGCCTAATGACAGGGTCAGTGAGGAGCTCATTGGAACCACAGTGACAAAGTCTAACCTGGGATAAGCACTAATGACATGGGTCATGTACCCCCAATGTTCCCAAATAGTTAATGACCATGACCTAGGACAAAAGCAGAATAAGTGACATCTACATAAACCTCAAATTATCCTTGGAATTTTACGAATAATGAGTCTTTCTTTCTTCTTTTACACATTCAACCCCAAATAACATGTATTTTGCTTGACATAAATGTGAACACACCTAGCCACAAACTTCAGTCCAGGCGAAAAATTTATGACTCAAGTGTTTTTATCCAGAAACATGCTCCACAGCGCCCCCTAGGTGAGAAAAACACAGCCACTCCGCCTATTTCACATGGAGCCCCGTATGACCCTTAGCAAGATTTTTTTTCAGGAAGACTTTTGCACACACACCCTCACAATGTTTTTGTGTTCCCTTGTAATACCCCCCCCCCAATCACGTTAACTACATTTGGTATCCATCCATCAGTACCCATGCAGTTGTCCTGAGTACAATAATTGTTCACAAATGAAACCGACAGCTTCCTGAAAATTTCTGTACTGCTTTCTTCCAGAGAGACCTCTTGATCGCAGAATTGGTTTGAGTTTAATTTTACTTGATAAATGACCATTCCTACTGAGCAGAAAAACTGCATGGATGATCAACAACAGAGTACATGAAGAATAGAGGTCACACAGAGGTCACCAGGTACCTTGACAGTCATGAATCTGTATCTGGCTGCAAAATAATCTGAAAAAAAAGAAAAAGAAAGAAACTGGACTTCACTGAATGTGAGTTAACTGAAACTAGAACAGGGATCAAAGGATGAGGGATGAGAGGTGACGAGTTATTAAAGATGCTTATGAGGATTTTTTTTTTTTTTTTTTAATCTTTTTTCTTTCTATTTCACAGCCAAAAACCCACATTTTTATTTTATTCTCATACATTTTTCTTTATTAAGGGTCATTGTATGACAAACAGTCCTCAAGAGTTGATTCTTTGTTTTTCCTTCACTGTCTCATCTAGGTTATTTTATTTTTATGCAAACAGTTGTATAAAACACTGTTTTTTAAATTAATCTTTTCACATTTTGAATTTTACAATGAATTTTTTTCAGTCAAAGTAATGACAATGATTGGTTACGAATGCTTGTGGTTCCTAGAGCAAAAAAAACCCTTACTTTTTCTTCCTCAGATTTTGTATATTTTTGCAATTTTAGGTCCAGTGTGCTCACACACTTTATCAAAATGAGTAAGTAAAAGTAAATTCAAACAGGTGGGGTTGTGCTGAAAAAAAAAGGATTCCAATCAAGACCAAGCAAAAAGTTTTTAAGGTGAAATATGAAGGTAAAATCAAAAGTAGGCAAAAAAGGCCAAATGACCCCTTGATCCAGAAAGTTAAAAGGACCAGAAAACAAAATCAGCTGCCTGTAGAAGAAAAATACGTATTTTTAAACATTTCCAACAGGTTTTTAAAGAAAGTATTCATGATGAAGATGATGATTATACTTTGTTGTCAGATGTGAGATCTGAAATTTGTTTCATATCGAAACACTAGCTGTGTCTTACACAATTCAAGGGAAAACATACATATCATACCCATATCATTATCATCTATACGAGTAAGTGGTCTTTGAAACTTATTTATCAAAATTGATACATTCGCAATATTAGGCAAATACAGAATTTGTTTGCTTCACTAAAAAAGAGGGAGCAGACTACATATGATTCTTTATTTTTCATTATAAAGCGGAGAGAAAGCTATTTAAACTGCTATTGATTTGTATTTGCAGCGGCCTGTGGGGCTGAATTCATCACTTCCAAAGCAAAACATCAATGACACACAACCTTTCTGCTCATTCAAGTATCCTGTGTGTCATCGCGGTGAGACTTCAACTTCTGGTAAATGGTTTTTATTGTACACAAAATCAATATCTGCCCCTGTCATCAATGTGTTTTCTGTTTTCAGAGAAATGACCATAAATGATGTAAAAAATACCAACAAAGCAGCCTTTGGTATATTATCAAAGTGTTTTAAGACATTTAGAGAAACAGGAATAAAATTGTTGGTGGAATAAAACATTGTATAAAAACACTGAAGTTCTCTCTGACTTACGACTGAAAAGATTGACTGCTTCATCTTTTGTAATTTGAAGCTGAAATGATGTCCACAAAGCCCATTAAGTTGTCACAGTCCTGAGAGAACAGTAAACTCAACATCAATAACATCAATAAAAGCTGGGACCGTCTTTGGGAATAGATTGAACAAAACAACCTCGTCTTCTCTTCCCTCTCACCGTCCTCTGGGACAGGAGGATAAAAACGCTCTCCACTCTTCCCCTCCTCCTCCTCCTGTCTCATCCCGTTATGCATGTGAGCCAGAAGCAGGCACAGCATTGGGGGGGTTGTAAGCTCCCTTTGGTGTTGGAGAAACAGGCCTGTACATTTGGCAAACACAGTTTCCTGCTGAGGGTTTCTGCTGGTGTGGAAGAACTCTGTGAGACAATCTAGAGTCTCTGCTTTTGCTCACAGGGAAAACAGGACACTGTTTAATACACAGCTGGGTTATTTAAGGGAGGAAATATTATTTCAGAAGCTGCCTTTTGTGAATCAACAACCCATTAACCCTTTAATGAACAATTTCATTCAATAAAGATTGACTCTTATTGTTCATTAATTTAGGAAAAGGGAAAAAAAAATCATGGGTTTCCACAGAAGAGAGACTGAAAAAAATCGACTCAGGGCCCACTTGTAAAGCTCAAATGTAACTTTTGAGGCCCAATCCAAACCTCCAACCCAATAAGTATGGCAGCTATATAATACCATTTTAGAGCCCCAACCCAAAAAGTAACAACGACCCAAAATGTGATAACTGGTCAATATTATCAAGGATATTAAGCCAAAACTGTAAAAAAAAACCTTTTTGCTCAAAATATAGCAACTTGTTACATGTTGGCTTTTACTATATTCTTTTTGTAACATTTCAGGTTCGGCTCTTTTGTTAAATTTTTAAAAACTTTTTAAAATTAGGGTTTTATTACGTTTCTTTTTATCAAATTTCAGGTTGTTGCTATGTTTTGGGTCATGTTGCCTATAGGGATGTAACATACCTTCTTGGATGACTTTTTTCATATTTGTATATCTGAACTGTTTTAATTTCCTTTAAAACGTAGCTGTTTTTTTTTAATCATTTAAAATGTCTTTTAAATCCGTATATTTGTGACTTTTCTTAATTTATTCGTACCTTGTATCTTTTTATAGTTACACACCAATGAAATCATACTATTTTGGAAATGATTTTATGGCCCACTTGCAAGACCTTCACGGCCCACCAGGGGGCCACGACCCACAGGTTGGGAATCGCTGGTTTAGACAATACCCATTTCTATGTGGAGTTCTGCAATTTCATTTGGCAGACGCTTTTATCCAAAGCAACGCACAACACAAGCAGGAAGTGAGACATTAAAGGAAAACCTTAGTGAGTGATACAAAGTGCTTCAAATGAGTGCAATTGGCCCCCAGTGTAATAGGGTGCAAGGATTTTTTTTTCTTTTCTAGTTAGTGGAGTGGGTGCTGGGACACCCTAATTATCACTGTCTGTAGGTAGGCTGTTGTTTTGTCTGTGTTTCCTCATTTCAAACTTGTAATATCTTTGCCTTTAGCTTGTGTTTTAGCATTTATTCCCTGTTTTAGCCTCAAGCTCATGCCTCTAATATCTATTTTAGCCTTTGGCCTATGCTCGTTCACTGTCATGCTTAGCTTCTTCTATTCAATCCCCTTTCTTTCAGACAGTCCAGCCCCTGTTTCCCCCATACTATTTAACCCTAGAACACTGACGTCGGGTGATTTTCACCCACACGATTCTGGTCATGTGAATTTCTGTTGCCACTGTCTGAGTTTCATGGGTCCTTGAGTAGCCTCAGGCTGCTCAATGATGTTATAAATGGTATGTTTCCCTCCTTCACATCTATGGTTTTTTCATGAGGCATGAGTTCGGGTGATTTTCACCTGACTTTAGTGATAGCGAGTAACATATTTAACGGGTGGAATTTACCCAACGTTAGTGATGGTGTTACTTTTTAAACGTTAGCGTTCTAGGGTTAATAACTCACAGAAATTGTTTTCAGCAGAGCAAAACACAGATCTCTTTTCTCACTGCTAAACTTCATCAGCTGGCGTAATGATGTCATAGAGACTTTGGTGTCCTGCAAGTCAATCCACTCCAACCAACCCGTCCAGTCCTGATTGGGAAACTAGGAATTAGCATTTAGAAATAACCTATTTAAGCACCGATAATCTCGTTTAAATAGTGGATTATGATCAGGCATATTTAAAGGTATCAGACTTTTTTAAGATCACTCAGAAAGTCCTCACAGGGACTTTAAGTTATTCAGAAAGCTGTGTTTCTCTTCTCTTGCTGTAGCTTACATTTAGAAGGATGTTTCTTTTATCAACACTCCATGAGAGGGTTAAACATGTATTACTCTTCTTTTCTTCCTCCTCCTCCTCCTCTTGCCTGGATTAGCTGCTGAGTCAGTGCTCTGTGTCTGAATGAGCCGTATTGATTGACTGATTGCATGCAGAGTCATTCAGAGATGACTCACCTCATTTCCCCTCCCATCTCCTCTTCCTCTCCTCTTCCTCCCCTGGGAGCACACACACACACACACGCAGCCTCATCTGGAGCCCACATGCTGTAATGACCCCGTCAATAAATTGAAGTTGCAAATAAGGGGAGGATGCTCGCGCTCATTCATCAGAGGCATCAGTTAAAAAAGCTGACATATGGCTGTGGGGGAGGAAAATGCTAATCTCCCGTCTTTGTAGAAAGATTAGTAGGATGATCAAGGGGGATAGAGCAGAGTCTGATTCTAATGTGGTTTCAATGATTAGCTGTTGACCAGCACAACCAGAGCTGCATATGTTCTCTACAGAGATGCAGTAGGGGAGACTGGGGGTGGTGGAACATCTTGTTTTTACTCAGAAAGCTCTTGGCTTACCGATCGGAGTGCAGTTGTTAAACCTGATAACTTGCAGATTTTTTTGTCTTTAACTGGAATAAAGCTTTTCTGTAAGCAATTTCAGGGACAAATTATTTATTTCAAAGTCAGATATTGGCAGGAAAACTACAATAACAACACAAAACCTCTTTGGGAATATCATTGTGGTCTTGTTTCTTATACATGTGGATTGATATGGTGACGCCCAACATCATACAAGGTACTGTGAGGACTTTCTAAGTGATCTTGAAAACTCTAATATATAAGTACATGCCTGATCATAATCCACAATTTAAAAATGAGGTTACCAGCAATAAAAGAGGTTATTTCTAAACACTAATTCCTATTTTTTCCCAATCGGGACTGGACAGGTGGACCTGATTTACAGCACACCACAGTCTCTACGACAACACCACGCCTGCTGATGAAGTTTAGCACATCGAAGAAAGATCTGTGCTTTTCTCTGCTGAAAAAGATATCTGTAGTTTATTTTTAAGTGATAGTAGACACTGAAGCTGGAGAAAAGCAGCTAACCAGGAGGGTGATAGAGCATGGGCTAAAGGCTCATTAATCAATCTTTATTTATACAGCACCTTTCATACAAACAAAATGCAGTTCAAAGTGCTTCACAGTGATTGAACATAGCTTCATAACAAACATGCAAAGCAGAAGGACAAAAGTCATTATAGGAGGAAGATTTTACAAAAGAGACTTCTGCACGCCACTAATTGTATTTGAAAAGATTAAAAATAAACAAATAATAGAGATAAGATTGTAAATAGGAAAGATAAAGAAAGTGCTATAAATAGGTCAAAATAAATAATAAAAAGGGTAAGAATGAGAGTGTAGCAGAAATAAATAGATAAAAACAGCTAAGAGAAAGATAAGTGAGAAAAAAAGATTATTGAAACACAAGCTAGAGGCTAAAAAACTAGAACACAAGCTGAAGGCTAAAGCACAAGCTAAAAGCTAAAGCACAAGCTAGAGACCAAAGCACAAGCTAAAAGCTAAAGCACAAGCTAGAGACCAAAGCACAAGCTAGAGGCTAAAGCACAAACTGGAGGCTAAAGCACAAGCTAAAGACTAAAGCTCGAGCCAAAGCACATGCTAAAGGCTAAAGCACAAGCCAAAGACTAAAGCACAAGCTAGAGGCTAAAGCTCGAGCCAAAGACCAAAGCACAAGCTAGAGGCTAAAGCACAAGCCAAAGGCTAAAGCACAAGCTAAAGACTAAAGCTCGAGCCAAAGCACACGCTAAAGGCTAAAGCACAAGCCAAAGACTAAAGCACAAGCTAGAGGCTAAAGCACAAGCTAGAGACCAAAGCACAAGCTAAAGGCTAAAGCACAAGCTAAAGGCTAACAATCAGGCTTAAGGCGAAAACGACTTTGTTTAAACTACTTTTGGTGTTTTGTGCAAAATTGTGTCAATATTAGCTTTTTTCTTCAGCTTTTTTTGTGTTTTTCCATTGCACATCAAGGAAATAAAGGCATTTATATAAAAAAAAAAACTTTTGCATTTGCAACAATTTCTGGGAGAAATGGTGTATTTTCTGAAAAAATTCCAGGGTTGCCAATTCCTTTGTCCATGACTTTCAGTAACAAGCTGCTATAACAGAGGCAGAGCAGAGCGTCAGTGTGTTGGTGTTTAGTATTTTGTAAAAGGATTAAGATAGCAGCTCAAGCTCTCCAGTCTGACTCTGTGTCTTCAGGTAGAACAAAAAGCACAGGACATTCCCCTGAGGGTACAGCACTCACTGAAAACAAACCTTCATTGACTCTTTTTCCAACATCCTGGCATTTCTCCAGGGCAGGAAGTTCTTTTCCTGATCTTCAGTGACCTCTGCATGCCTTTCACAGCAGATGAGAGGCTGGAGCAGCGCTGTGCCACAGTCTTTTCTCAGGCAGAGGAGGGTTTGACTGAGCCGCAGCTTGTCATCGCTCAGGAGGAGAGAACAGTCTCAGGGTGTATTTTTACTCAGGTCAGACTTAGAATCATACTTTAAATAGAGGATGGTAAAGGTTTGGTAATACGGATCAAAGGCAAGTTGAAGGCTGATTTTGATTTTATCACCTAATTCGTTGGATAATTCTCATTAATTTATGACTCTATCCTCTGAAATCTATAACTTGATTCTTGTAAATGTATAACTTTATTCTTGTAAATGTACTCTTTTTGAATGTGGCCCTAATTCTTCGTTGTACTAAAGAGCAAACTTGACATTCAAGACTTTATCCAAAACTGCAAATTCCAATCCAGGATTTACAGTTTTGGCTAAATAAATTATGGAAGCAGTTAACTTTCTGTTGAATGAAATTATTCATGGTTATCACTCAAATGACCCAAAATCAAATTGGTCATTGCTTGAAATCAATATTTAGTAGAACTGGTAAGTTTCCTGGTGGCTTTGAAGTGTACCCAGGTAAATGACGCCTACTTTTTCTGTCCAACTGAACAGGAAGAGAATCACTTTGGTGGCACGAATAGTAGCCACCAGCTAAGGTGAGGAAAGATGGGCCTTACCTTGCTGCTGTCTTCTCCTGGCATGACACATCCTGGCTGGGCTAGCTCACACCTGCTCCTGAATACATGGTCCTCCATTGGATGCTCGTTCATTTGGTTGTAAAACATGTCACATGCAACAAAACTGAAGAACTTTACAACATGGAAACACCAGGTCTCTTGAGTCCAAACCATTCTCGTACATGCACACCTGCCTGCCTCAGCTCAATCAGAGAAGTAGCTTTCCAGTCATTGGTTGATTCACTGGGCAGGAAGGCCCGCCCTCTCCTCACCAGCTGACAGCCAGGCCACAGAAACCAACCAGGGACAGTGTTGCAGTGTCAGTATCCATTGTTCCATTTAGCATAACTTCTCCTATGTTTGCATTCACTAACAAAATTAAGAAGCATTTTTACTTATATTTCCATCATAATATACATAATATGTTTATTATATGTTTATATTATCAGGGGTGACCATCAAGAAAACACAATATTGGGACTTTAATTTTGAAACATGCTCAAGGGCAGAGTATTTCATCAACCACACACATCAGAGGAAGCCAGTGAAACACCTGGAAGGTTTTTAAGTCTTTCTCATATTTTCAAATAAACCTTTTTTATTTAACTACTGTGATGTACAGGACACTTTTGGGCCCCAAAACTGTAAATAATACGTTTTACCTGCAAATCATCATGTCTGTCCTTCTTAAGATGTTTATTTAGAAAGTGGTTAACGTTGAAATGGGGCTCAGCATTTCAGCATCCTGCATTTGCTGGAAGGAAATGCAGGCCATACTCGATTTTAATTACTCATACTTGTTGAACTTGTAAGACAAATTACAGTTACCTCAAATGACTTTTTCCAGGCTGTCCTTTTAATTCAACTGTCAAAACACTTAATTCTCTAAACTTTTTTTTTTTTTTTTGCAGAAATGTATCTGTACACTTCATTCAAAATGTTAAGGCAATGGCTTAAGATATACCCGTATTTTACGTGTTTTGAAATGGCCTATTCAAAAGTCTTATTTGTCAGTGACCAATCGTGGAGTGGTCTGAAATTGCAAACTTAACCCTTGGATTTGATTTTGGACACAAAGTGGAGATAACTTTAATTCATAACCAAGGATAGTTTCACTCTTCAATTAAGATGACAATATCTAAGAAAAATGTAAAGTTATATTTTTTTCCATGAGCCACAGTTAAATTTAAGACGCTGTAAATGAATCGAACCGTTTCCCCTCCGCATGAACCTCCTGGTGCTAAAGAAGGAAAATAACCTCAGACTAAGAGCAGCATTTCCATATAAAGACATCTGTGAATGAGGCTGTGATGGTTTTTTCTAAAGTAATATTACAACTGAGCTCTCAGAAGTCTTAACAACAGCCCCCAACAAAAAAAAAAACACAGTCCATCTTAAATCAGGGAGAAGCAGAGCCAAATATCCTCTGAGTGATGTCATCAACACATGAAGGCGTTCCTGGAGTGGAGGCAGCTTTTGTCATTGCTTTGGCTCCGAGGGTTTTCAGTCAGAGCCTGATTGTGCTCTCAGCAGCTTCAGCCTTCAACTCGCAACACAGAAATAACACTCAGCTCTATGTGATCACTATTCATGCTCATCCAAAGACTTCAAGAAAAACGAGAAAGAATCAGCCACAGCAAATTCATATCAATCTTTATTGTATTTAGAAATCCACGCATCAAATCTTTTTTAGTATTTTTTCCTTTACCATTTACAACAGGGAAGAATGAGGGACAAGCTAACGTCATGCCTTTCCCAGCAGGCGCGATGCACTACAGGATGGGCTGAAATGGAGGGAGGGGGGGGCCGAGAGATACATAAAGTGCTTTTGTCAACAGTTTTCTTCTTTTAATAGAAAATAGGATCAAAACAAAAGGTTTGAGGGTGGAGGGACAGGACTCTGGGGTCCATGGACGTGACAGCATGTGAAGAAGGTGATGGAGGGAGGAAGGTGACACTTTGATGAGGAGGAGAAGAGTGGTGGGGGTATTTATCTTTAAAAAATAAAAAAGCGTTCCAATGAAAAACAAACAAAAAAAAAAAAAAGAAGTGGTCTCAACCCAGGACCAGGCTGGACTTGCCACCAGGTGGGTTTCTTCGGCCTGTGGCGGAGTTGTTGTTGGCACCTCCCGACGGGGCGGAGGGATCCTTCTGCTGCTCCCGGTCCTCTTGTTCCCCATCCTCAAGACACTCTGTAACACAAAACAAACTCCACATCTGAGTCTGAAGTAGGGCTGAACGATTTTAGAAAAAGATCTAAATGCCATTTTTCTGGCAGATATTGCGATCTCAGTTCAATTTACAATTAAATTTAAATCAAACTTCAGTGAAGTCTCAATGTCCGGCAGACAATTATATTTGATCATACTTGATCATATTTTAGTCATTCACTTCGTTATTGACTTACTTCTTGCAAAATGAGCAGAGTGAGAGCACTTTTAACTTCGATGTGACTGATAAGAGGAGCTGTTCAGTTTTGTTTCAGGCAAACTTTTGCAGACACTCAACCATTAAGAGGCTTAAAGTGAGAGAGTGAGCTGAACAAAAGCACAGAGTACAACATGGATGTGAGTTTAATGTCTGTGCTGTGAAACTCACATCCAGAAACTGACACGACAACCTTTCTAGTTCACATTTCCTAAAGCTCTGTGCACGTGTTTCTCAGGTGTGACTGTTCTCATTGTGCAAACATTTAATGGACAGCTGAGCAAATAGCAGGAGGAGACACGTTAACTGAGGACAATTATGTATTCAGCTGGATTTAAGAAGGTCATGGCATTTCTGACTTACAGTGATTAAATACTCTGCAAACACAGACGGGATCTACCATGCCCACATTAAAGGTTCTTCTACTGTACTGGGGGAGGAAAGAGCACGTGAAGCCAGCTTTAATGCAACTTACAAACAATAACATGAGGCAACTGAGCTTTTTATGAATGAGGGTAATATTGGATTAGCGTGATCGAGCAGAATGGGGTTGGATTTGTGGTTTGTGGTAATAAAAGCTGAGTCTGAAGTTCAGGAATTAATTAGGAAGTTTCTTTGAACTTTTTTATGACTGTGTTGTTGTAGTTGCTTTCAATACTACATCTGATAAAAGCCAACATAAAAATCAGGGATGGTATTGATAAGGTATTCATGACACCAATGCTTCTATCAATCTGATTCCTCTGGTGTAATTTCTGTATACAAAAAATAGCTTTACAGGTTTTTGTGTCAATAGCATTTTGTTAGCATTTTTTATAACAGGGATGTCCAAACTACAGCCTGGGGGCCAATTGTGGCCCGCGATCTATTTTCATGCAGCCCCCAGCTTTCATCTCACCATGTGTTAGTTTTGTCACTTAAATTAATCATGTTCTAATTGTTTACATTTACAGTTTCTGTCAAGTGCTTGAAATAAATCTTAATATATCTGGCAACGTTTCCCAAAGATTTGGACTGTGCATAGGCAACTTTATAAAGCTAAACTCTGTACAATCTGCAAAAACTCAACAACTCTTATGGCTGACATGTAATTACATTTGGCCTGATGCAAAATGTGTTTCATGAGTTGTTTAGAATAGAAAAAAAAACATGAGAGGACCAAAAAACTGAATTTAAGATATGAGACAGTCAAAAAAAGGACAAAAGTTGAAGCATAAAATGGTTAAGAATGCAGGATCAGAGATACTTAGGGTTTAAAATGTTTTTATAATTGTCATATAAACAAACGTGATGAAGTCCAGATCCTGATACTGCCATAAAATTGGTACATGCTTTTCCCAGGTTTGGTTTTTTGTTTGTTGGTTTTTTTCAGAAACCATGAAAAAGAAATAGTTTTCCATTTGTAACGCTCATTTGTAACTTTCACTGTTATCAAACATATCCATAAGAGCTGTTGGCCCTCGGTCATTTTCACAGTTTCCAATACGGCCCTTTTGGGAAAAAGTTTGGACACCCCTGGTTTATAAGTAAATATGAAATTGGACGCTGGATTTAGATATTTTGTCATAAATAAATAAATAAAAATGAGCAAGAAGTCACACATCAGGTAATACCAGTGCATTGTTTAATGGTATCATATACACTGAAGTCAGCAAGCAATGCTTTGAGTTGTTTGGAACCTTGAGCTTGCCGTACTTGTGCTAAAGTCAGCCATGAGTCTGCACTTCCTGTTTAGAAAACATTAACCTGTTACTAATTTGACATTTTTGAGTTTTATTATTCAAAAAAGTTATTGCAGCATGAAATTCTGTTTTAAAACTGAAGTTATATTGATTTAGCATATCAATACAATTTCCCATATACATTAGCATCAAGCTGGCGCTATGTTTTCTATATGTTTTTTGGTACATTAGGAGATGTGCAGCATATTGAATGTATTGAACATTAATCTCTTGTTTATTTATTGTTCAGTTCTACGGATCCTTCAGTAAAACTTTAAGCAGAAAAATCCTGAATCTGAGTTTTCTTGGGAAATTAGTCACGTAGGGTCTGCCTGCTCTAGCATCATGTAAGGGACTCATTAAAAATAAAAGCTAATGATATTGATGGATTGAACCATTTGATGATTCTAAAGGCCCAGACTCGGGATCATCACAATCATTTTTTTTGTAAACAAATCCGATCTCCCTGAACTCATGGGAGGAGACTCACAACCAGATGGCAGGATCTGAGCAATATGAGGCAGAATATTGAAAACCAGATGCTGAATACACTAAGTTTGTGGTTACAAACCCAGTGACCACAGTGCACAGTCAAGCGAAGCCATTTCCAGCCTTTTTCACAGCTGCTCCAGTAGAAGCCTCTCTTTTCTCCGACCACTCTTTTGATCATGGTTTCAGAAAAACACAGAATATGAAGTGCACTCACATACCGAACTGATGCAATAACAGGGCAAATAAGTGTGCTTTAATTTGTAAACCATCCCAGAAGACGACGGACAAACCATCCATTATCTCAGGAGCCAGTCGCTCTCTCACACACACACACTCACACACACGAGCACCTGGAGGTTAATAAAAAGCTCTTACTAAGTGAAACCTGTTATCTGAGAACAGCTGCTCGACTACAGACCATCGCACTATTATGACAGGGGAAACCACATCAAAGGGGTCATGTGATGTTGACTTAGAAAGGGAGATCATGTGTGCAGTATTTTCTATAAGTTAACTCTGAAAACTTTTCTGATCAAGCACCGAGCTGTTTACTAATAATCTAAGTCATGCGCTGCTATTTGTACATAGAGTAAGTGGGACAAACGCTCTAAAAGCCTCTTTATAAACAAGTGAAGTGTGCTGGAAACTTACCATCATTTGCTGGTTCTTGGCCATTTTCACCCTACAGAGGAGAGAGAGAGATTGATATCAGGAAAAAGTCCTCATTTAAAGCTTATTAATATAAAATATTAATAACACAGATACACATTAAGCACTATTATCTGCTTAACTTCCTCTGAAAGATAAGACGGCAAAGGAAGCAATAAAGACAACATTGTAGATGCTGTTTCACTATCTCACTTTGCTTTCATTAAATTACACAGTTCTAAATAATTCCAGGCAGGCAAACATCCAGATTAAGAAATTAAACCTCCACAAGGATGCAAATATCAGTGGAATCTGTATCAAAACAACATCCTGGGTCTGTTTCAAATAGATGGATAAATTCATCCACCCCCCCTGATTTTTCCACTCCACTGTTAGGAATTATACTTAATCTAGGCGGGTGTGCTCTTCAGCTCCAAACTGGGCTGCAGCTTTGTTTTGGAAACAGCGCCTGTCTGGATATGTGATCTCTACCTCTTTCTGGTTCCACACCAAGGCGGCTCCAGAGTTGTGTATGGTGGTCAGTTCCGGCTCAGGGTTCTTGGGG
>RPOG01003213.1:0-43079 GCA_008086565.1 Thalassoma bifasciatum
CATTAGCTCACTCGTTAAAAAGCGTAAAATCCCGTGTCTGATGACTAAAACCTTAAATCCAGTTAAAACAAAAGTTAAAAGCAAACCTTTGTCCAAGGTTCAGAGCATTAAAAACGCTAAGAACCTTTAAAACCAGATAAAAGCGGGAGCTCGCTCTCCGAGTGCAGCTAGCAGGCAGGCAGCAAACCGGAACCGGAAGCAATGCTCTGAATGATATTAATAATGATAATTAATAATGATGTCACTGAAATAAATCATGTTCAAATTTCTGTGTTAATTCAAATTTTCTGTCAGGTGCATAAACCAAACCATTCAGACTCCAAATAAGATTCTTGTATGAAGCTAAAACTCTATTCAACAACTTTTACAGCAAATGTCTTTAATTATATTATATCATTTTACATTTTTAATGATATTGGCTTTTTTGGATTGTGTATTATTTATGTTTACAGTGTTGTGAATGTGATGGAGATGTCAAGTTCCCTGATGGACAAACCTAAAGGGATCAACAAAAGCACTATTTATCTTTCTAATATGAAAGTTTTCATAATGATATGAAAATAAGAGACTTGAAAAACACAGATAACTACGCTATATACATATTATAGAGAGGAAAAAGCAAAAATCAGTGCATAAAAATGACTTGTAATACAGGGTATACAGGAAATATGTGACCAAAAATGATGTTTGCAGGTCAAATAGTCTGATTATGAAAAAAAAATCTTGATCCTGATCCTGCCATAAAACATCCTGACATGTTTTGCCCACATCGCCCCCTAATGGAGAACATGTTTGCAGAAAACTGATCATTTGGTATCAAGAGACACTTGAGGAACAAGTGAAATTTAATTTTATGACTCTGAAATGATGGAACATGGATATTCGACCATATTTAGAGCCTGACTTTAAAGAAATTAATAAGAAAGATTGTCATAACATTCACAGTTGATGTATTTGATCATTTCCTCTTTGATAGATGTTTAAACACCTCTGATCTATGGAATTGTGCAATAATGTTCTTGTGCTTTCTGTTTTTTGTCTTGTGCAATATGTGTTTTTGATTCAATCATGTGTTTTTCTGTCGCCTTGAGCTCGATTATGCACCAAAATCTGCACCAATTCCCATGCAAGACTAATAAATGAGGGTCGAGTATATTCAAACTTTATATATTTTGTAGCTTTATACCTCTGTCTTTTATCTTCTGCCTCATTTTATACATAACCCTAATTTATTTTCACTCTTGCTGACTGCTGTGGTAGTGTCATGAGTACACTCCCTTTTTTATTTACAGTTATATACACTAGTCTCATGTGATTATATATATCAAACTTTTCCCTTTTTTGTCCTTCTATAGCCCTTTTGTAAGATATGATAGTAACCTCATAATTCACTATTCTTCTTTCGTTTTCTGTAACTCGTTAAACGGCGAAGCTCACTCTGTGTTGTGTTCAAGTTTTCTCTTTTCCTTTTTTTCTGTGTTCTTCTTACTTGTCTTTTACCTCATAAACAAAACAAAACCTCATTATATTTCACTAAAACTGATTGTCTATGTTTGTATGTTTCAAAACTAAATAAAAGAAGTTGGAAAAAAATAAATGAGGGCCGATAAGTCTACTAAAAAGAAATAACCACACTTATGTAATATGCTCAAACAATAATGTAACAGGAGTAAAACTATATTCTAGTTCCTACAGTAACTTCAGGGGTTGAAAAATTATGCCAAAGCACCAAAAAACTGCACTGTAGGATTAAAAATAAGTACATAAATCAATATTTTACGACTGTAAATGAGAGCTTCAGCTAAATAAAAACTGTAAATTCAAAATCAGAAGTCTGGTTTTATTTTCTGCATGTAAACAGACAAAACTCTAACTGTGACTTATCATTTAAGTTTATGTCTGTATCACTACAGATGCTGTGAGTTAAAGGCAAAGACCTTAATTACATCCCAGTAATTTAAACATAAAGAGCACAGGCTCTAATAAAAATAATCAAAGATGGAGGGAAATAGGACCTAAATCGTAACAAATGTTAATTATGCTTCACTTTTCCCGCCCTCAGTCCTTAGAGACGTGTCCGTGCTTCATCACTGAGTCATGGACGTGTAGCTGCTGCTGTAATTGTCCTCTTTTCCTCTCTAACCTAAATGAGCCTTGCAGTGTGATGCTGCTGTTTTGTTTTTTTTTTATTTCTGTAAAGCTTTGTGTCAGGAGACTTGTGTCCAACCATGTGTGTTCATGTGTGTCTGTGCTTACACCTGTGCGTCGGTGGATCCTATTGTTCGCGGACAAAGAACACGATGTACACGACCGTATATGCCAATTAACTCCGGAGCGGCTGACGAAGCACATGATTCGCTCTTTCAGCGACGTTTTAAAGACACGTTACATCAGCTGCATCCCAGTTCAGGAGCTCCAGGCCTGGATTTACAGACAGAAACATCACAAGAAGAAGCTGGTTTTTCTCCAGCAGCTGCTTCAGAAACTTTTAGAGGACTTTTAAAGGGCTTTTTGCAGCTCTCAGCATCTCACAGAGCGTCCTCGGTGGCTCACCTGGTGGAACGTGCCAGCCATGTTTTAAAGCTGTGTCCTTTACTCAGGATTTCATTCTGACTCAGGACATGTCTGTGCTCATGTTCTCCTCCATGACTTTCTCTTCTCTGCACATCTGTCCCCGACGTTTACAGAGCAGCAGAAAGTTAGAGTCACTGAAGGAGACTGTATTTTAAAAGCTGAAAAAGTGCAAAAATACACAAAGATCCTCAAAGACGACAAAGTAGCTTCATTACACATAAACATTTCTTTTCTGTTTGAAGTGAAAACTTTCTATAATAGAAACATAAACAATGTATGGAAGCCCATTTCTGCCAATTACAACTACAACAATGAAAAACTGGCTTTGATCAGATTTATCTACCCAAAAGTCAAATGAGATAAAAAGTCAATTTGTCTTTTGATCTATAAAACTCTTTATTGTACAAAAGTTTTAAGATATAATCCTTTATTTATCTATTTATTCATTTGTCTCAGAGTTTTAATGTTTAATCTTAAAATTTTCTTTGTCTAAAAGTTTGACATTCAATCTAAAATTTGGGACCATTATCCTCGAAATTTGACTTTAATATCTTTCGATTTTGAGACTTCTCAAAATTTTGCCTGTTCTTAGGGTTTAACTTTTAATCCAAAAATCCAGACTTTTTCCTTAAAATTTTGACATTTCATCTCTACACCTTTTTCGTTCTAAAATTTTGCCTTTGAATCTTAAACTTTATCTATAGTGTCTAAAAATTTCCACTTTTTGTCTGAAAAATGTGACTTTTTAAGTCAAAGTTAAGGCTTCGATATATAAAAATGTCATCTTTTCATAGGATAATGACTTTTATTCTTAAAATTCAACTTTTAATTCAAAATTTTGACTTTATTATGTCATGGTTGTGACACATCTCAAAATTTCTTGGGATTTCTTCAGATTTTGACTTATAATCTAAAATACCCAAACCTTTTCTTAAGAATTTTGACATTTCTTCCCTAAATTTTGACCTTTTTTTCCTCTTGGATCAAATTATTTTTTTACTTTTTACCTCAAAACTTATCTTTATTGTCTACAAATTTTGACTCTTTTCTAAAAAATGTTGCCTTCTCATCTCATAATTTCCAATTTTTCTCAAACTTCTGACTGCCTTATCTCAAAATTTTGACTTTATTATCTCATCATTTTGACTTATCTCAGAATTTTGACTAAATATGAGCAAAAAAAATTCTCATCAGAGCCAAGTTTTTATTTATTTTCCCTCAAATGGTGGAAAAGGGCTTCCATAATAATGTCTCATAACATGCTTCAATAAAAAGAACCACTTCCCTTTTTTTTTACCATCAAAAACAAGGACTGTGCAGGAAAAAGAGGACGTTTGGTGTCAGTTGCTGTAAACTTTTGTTGTTTAAAGTTAATCTTTAACCGTTCATCACAGTTTTAGAGTTTGAGATCTGGAGAAGAAGCAGATCTGCAGACTCAAGTCCACATCTTCATTTCTGCAGAATCTATCTGCTCCACTTCTGCAAAAAAAAAAACAACAATTGATGCACCTTATTATCTGATTTCTTCCGCCCGTGCATGATCAACCAGCTTTCTCACAACCTACGATTGAACATTTGTCTCAATCTTCTGCAGAAGAGCAAGGTGAGCGCGGGAAACATGGAGACAAGGAAGACAAATGATCTGCAGCTCCTGACAGATAAAAAGTGCAGACAGAAGCTTCTTTTTACGTCCAGCAGAAACAGGAGTTCTCTGCTCCATGTTCCCTTTTCATGAAGCGCTAACGCAGTCTGCTCCTTTCACAGAGGCAAAGCAAATACCAGGAAATGATTACTTGGAAATAAGTGCCATTTATTTGCCCTGTCAACAAATGCAGGGAACATATAGGCCAGACGGCAGAGTGCATTGTGGGAACTTGGCAAGTGTTCTTGTGGCTATCAGCATGCTGTATGGCTGAATAAACATGATAACAAATGGTAGGAATGAGAAAGAGAAAGAAAATAGACTCTTTCTAGAACACTCCTTTTAAAGCAGGACCAAATGAGAAACTTTAAATTCACATTTAGAAAATCAACACGATCGAGTTTCTCACAAACAATCTGCAAACGCGGCGTCCAAGTCTGCGCTGATACGATCTGAAACCATGACAAACATCCTTCAGCTTTCACGTCCCCTACTTTATATTCACGCTGGAGCTGCTGAATCATAATTTTCTCTTTCAAGGCTGTCAACACAGCAGCGCTGCAGATAAAGACACGCTGAGGCGCCGCTTTAATAGGTATGCTACACCTTTATGATGTGACACAGTCCAATACAAGCCCAGACGTAAATCACAGCTTTAAGAGCAGCGTGTCACGCCTCCTCCATTCAGAGGAGTCTCCAAGTTCTGCGGTTATGGTTTAAGAGGCTGAAGGAGCTGCTTTTGGTCATTTTCAGCTCTGATTCACTGAATTGAAGAGGATAAAATACTTTTCACATGTACAAAGAAATCCATCCATCCATCTTCCACCACTTATCACACCTGTCTTCCACGTCCACCAACTCTTTTGAAGGGAAACTGAGGCCGTTTTAAAGATATAATCACTCCAACATGTCCTGGAGTCCTCAGGACAAAGTAGTATTTTAATTGGGATAATACTTGGAAATAATAAAGAAGTAGCAAAAAATGGCCCAAAAGTGTCAAAACTGGAGTGAAAAGTGACTAAAATGGACAAAAAAACCAACAAAAAGTGGTATTTTAACTTGGATAATACTAAGAAATAATAAAGAAGTAGCAAAAAATGGCCCAAAAGTGTCAAAAAAGGAGGGAAAAGTGACTAAAATGGACAAAAAAAACCCAACAAAAA
This sequence comes from Thalassoma bifasciatum, assembly GCA_008086565.1. Classification (NCBI taxonomy): domain Eukaryota; kingdom Metazoa; phylum Chordata; class Actinopteri; order Labriformes; family Labridae; genus Thalassoma; species Thalassoma bifasciatum. Next base: position 5,380 of record RPOG01003213.1, read on the forward strand.
GTGGTATTTCGATTCCTCCACCAATTTGTCATGACCAAATCACCTGTTAAGTTTTGGGCAGATCAACCTAAAAGGTCAATATAATAATTCTAATTTTGATATCAGTATTGATACAGTTTCATATATCTGCTACAGAAATATTTCACTCGTCCATCTGCACTGTAAAAATGTAATAGTAAATCTTACTCAAAACAAAAACATTACATTAACTTATTTTAGCTCACTCTGCTGAGTCTACTCACTTAAACTCAGTAAAGACAACTTTCTTCTGTTGACTTTACTTGAAAAATTTAGGAAACCGATTGCCTCAAAATTTCCAAGTAAACTTGACCACAAATTTGAAGTTGTTAAAGCTGAACTGGCAACTCATGTCATGGCTGTAAACTATCAAATAAGTCGATAACCAAACCCTGTAACCGTGAGTCAGGAGGGCACACAGCTGACATGAAACCCTGCTGTACATGGGTGAATCACACACGAAGCTGCCTGTGCTCAGTGGTGCAGACGGACTGTCTGCGCTCCAAGGCACCGACATAAAAATGCCTGTTCGCGTCAGAAGCTAATGCAAAGTATTCACAGGGATGGCCTTTATCTACTCCAGTTAAATGCTCTGGTAGTCGTGTTTTAGTGATCTATCGCCCCCTGCAGTTTGGGAATGGAAGCAAATAGACGGCACGTGGACAGAAAAAAGTATAAAAGCCTCAAGTGTTCTCTCATGCAGATCTCGGGCGGAAAGCATAACTCAGCCTTTAGAGTGTGGTCTTTTTGAGCGTTGATTAGGCTTTTGCACTCGTGGATTTGACGCCAAAGTGACACCATACAAAGACTCTCTTTACACCTAAAGTGGGCAGTTCAACCTTTTCAGTCTGAGAACCAAGGCTTCAGACTTTCTGATCTTTACAGCGGCTTTAAACCATCTCAGTGTGAGCTGGAGGTCAGCGTTCGACAAAGCCAATGAGACTAAATCATCCACAAAAAGCAGAGAGGGAATCCTGAGACTCCTAAACGTGACATCTTCGACCATTTGACTGCTCCAAGAAAAAACACAAGTCCATGAAAACATGAAGAAGTCACAGGAATAATTCTGTAAATCTGCAGGATTTCAGATTTAATGGAGGGAAAAATCTACAGACTTTTATGACTCATGTTCAGATTCTCATGCACCCTGACGTGTGTGTGAGTGTGTGACAACATTCGCATCTATGTATAGAGATTATAAAGTTTTTATGCAGTCACCACTGGGCGTATTTTTCTGCGATTATGTTTCTATTAACAACCTGTAAAAAACAACTACAACCCCTCAGCTGAGTTCTTTATTTAACCCTTCGATTGCACAGACCGTATACGGCGCTCCATCACGCCATTTCTAACCCTCGGGAGAGCGTACACGGCAAACACACACACTCATCTCTCTGCTACACCAATTACGTCTCCTTATTCTTAAGTACATATGATTATTTATACATTTAGTGTTTCCTGCGTTACAACCACCGGTGCTGGAGGAAGGTGCCGCGCTGAGAGGGTCAATTTTCTGCGGCTGAATGAACGAGTGGTTGGAGTCGGTATGCCATGGGTGACTGCGCTCTCCAGCAGACCTCGAAGTCACCAGACAGCAGCTATTAGTGCACGGGCCGAGCCCTGGAGGGACGTTTCAGCCCTCATCAGGCAGTAATGAGCAGAGGGAGTGGGAGGTATACAGGGTCACGTCTTTGCTGCCGCTCCTCTCACTATAAATAATATATACCCAAAGATCTGTGTAGGATCAAAGACGTGCATACTTTGAGTCTGAGGCGCAGCAGCACGCACGCTCGCTCGCAGACGCGTATAGGAAGTCGTCTGAGAAATAAAGCAGACAGAGACCCAGTTAACCAGTGTAGCCTGATGAAGTTAAACGGATGTACAAGCACATTTTAATCTCTCCGATATGAATAATACATCCAAAGCTCAACAGTTTAAAAGTTTGCTGTTAAAGCACATACAGATTTTAATATTTCAGCACTTAAGGACACGTTGCTCATTTGCTTCGTCAGAGAGTTTCTGCAGGAGAAGCTGTTTGCATTACGCTTTAAAAAGAGGAGATGAATCATGCACGTTCGCTCTTAATGCAGGAGGATTTATTTCAGGGCCTCGTGAGACGCGGTTGTACTGTTCTGTAATAAAGTCTTTGTGTTTCAACAAACCCAGGACTGACGCCAGTTTTTAACCGATTCTGAGCTTTGTGCTGTTTTTTGGTTCGTCATCATTTTTTCCTCTGAGCAGAAAAAAGCTCAAATACTTACAAGCCCATTTTTACCAGTTTGAAAGAGACAAAAATAAAAAAACTGACTCTGTTGAGATTTATTTGTGCTTATGCTTCAAAATTATGAACTAAAAGTCAAAACTCTGAGATAAAAACTTGAAATTTTGAGAGAATAAAGTCAAAATTTTGATAAAAAGTTAAAAAGAAACCAAGATATTTCAGCCTATCCTTTGACAGACGAAGTAACTTCTGTTGGATAAACGTCAAAATTGAAAGATTAAACCTCAACAATGTGGGATAATTACGTTAAAGTTTTGAAATAAAAATCAAAATTTTGAATTTATTAGGTCAAAATTTTGGGATTAAAGTCATTATCATGGGAAAAAAAGTCAAAATTCTCACCTACAAAGTTGAAATTTGGAGAAAAGTAGATTCAATTCTGAGATTAAAAAGTCAGAACTTTGAGATAAAAACTTGAAATTTTGGTATAAAAGTTGAAATTGTGAGAGAGTAACATCAAATTTTGACAAAAAAGTTTTTTTTTAAAAAACCAAGCCTAACCTTTAAGAGACAAATTCACTTTTATTGGTTAAACATCACAATGAAAAGATTAAACCTCAACAATTTGGGATAAATATATCAAATTTTGAAATAAAACTCAAAATTTTGAATTCGTCAGGTCAAGATTTGGAGCTTAAAGTCGACATAATGAGAAAATTTCGAGATTATCAACTTGAAATTTTGAAATCAAAGTCAAAATATGATATAAACAGTAAATATTGTAACATAAAAAGTCCAAATTATGTCACGAAAACCCAAATTTATGTGATCATCAAAACAAAAGTTTAAGATCAGCATTTAATTTTTGACAAGAGTGTGAGACAGTAGGTTGAAATTTGTAAAAAATAACATTTAAATTTTGAAATTAAATTGAAATTATAATATAGAAAGTCTATAATTTGAGACAAAAAATCCAACTTTTTAGATAATAACGTCTACATTTTTAGGGGAAAAGTCAAATTATGATATAAAGAGTCAAAATGTCAGAGAAAATACAAAATCTTTCATTTCTATCTCATTGTTAAGGTTTTTTTATCTCAGTGTATTATAATTTTAACATTTAACCCCAAAGTTTTGCCTTTGCAGCTCATAATTCTGACATTTTAAATCCAAATTTTTGACTTTATGTCACAATTATGACTAAATTAACACAGAAATCGACTTTATTAGCCAATTATTCCAACTTTTATCTCAAAATGTTGTCTTTTTATCTCATAATCTTGACCTATCGTCTCAAATTATTTACGTTACATGGTAGGGAGGTGCTTCTTCTTATTTTTTAACTGGTCGAAATTGGCTTCTACATCCCTCAGTGATGTTTTAAATAAATAATTTATTCTAATTTTTCAAGCATCTTTATTTTAGCTGCACTCAAAGAAATTAAAAAAAAAAAAAATACAACTACAGGCTGAAAAAGGTCAAATTCAAGGGGTAAAACATTTCATCATCAGCGTGGTCGAACCAGTGACACACTCAGACTGACATCATGTCTACACACACACACACACACACACACACACACACACACACACACACACTCGTCTGTGTGACTTAATAAAAGCGTGGGCTGAAAATTAGAGAGCTATTACTGCAGTTAATGGATCAAAACGGTGCCATTGACCCAAAGATCGTCTGATAGGAGGATGTGTAACGCTGTGACCTCTGACCTCTGAGGATGACTCACTGCGTTGAGTCAGATCTGTGAGGACCCCCCCCACCCCCCACCCCCTCGATGACATCACAGCTGTGAGTCAGGAAGATGGAGGATGGAGAGAAGAGGAGGTCTGTGTTTGTGTGTTTAAGATTTATCAGTGAAGTAAAGTTTTATTGTTGTGAGTGGAGCCGAACAAACACCTGATGTTTACGGTTAAATCTCAAAGAAGCTTCGACTAAACCGAACCACACGGAAAAATATCGTGACAGAGTTTTGTTTCTGAATAAAGACGACGAAGGTAAAGAAGCAAAAGTTAAAGGTGAAAATTTCCTTTTCCAACTTGGAACCTGCCCACCGCCAAAACTTTCACCAGAAAACTCTGATACTACATTGAATTGGTCAATTTAAGCCATTACATCATGTTTTAGCCTTTAGCTTGTGTTTTAGCGTCACGCCATTCTAGCCTTTGGCAACTGATTTAGACGTTAGCTCATGTTTTAGCCTTTGATTTAATTCCTGTTTTAGCCTTTCACGTATGTTTTAAACTTTGGCTCAAAATTTAGGCCTTTAGCCCAAATTTTAGCCTTGAGCTTGTGTTATAGCCTTTAGCTCAAAATTTAGCCTTTGGCCTGCTCTTTAGCTTTTAGCTTGTCTTTAAGTCTTTAGCTCATGTTTTAGGTTTAAGCAATTTTTTTTTTTTTTGCCTTAAGCCTATGTTTTAGACCTTAACTTGTGTTTAAGCCTTTAGCTCAAATTTTAGCCTTCAGCCTGCTCTTTAGCTTTTAGCTTGTCTTTAAGCCTTTAGCTTACGTTTTAATTTTAATTTTAAGCCATTTTTTTGCCTTTTGCCTATGTTTGAGCCTTTAGCTTGTGTTGTAGCCTTGGCCTGTTTTAGCCTTTAGCTTGTCTTGAAGCTTTTAGCTTGTCTTGAAGCCTTTAGCTTATCTTTAAGCGTTTAGCTTACGTTTTGGTTTTAGTTTTAAGCCATTTTTTTGCCTTTTGCCTTTGTTTCAGACCTTAAGTTGCGTTTTAGCCTTTAGCTTGTGTTGTAGCCTTGGCCTGTTTTAGCCTTTAGCCTGTGATTTAGCGGTTGTTTTAGCCTTTAGCTGAAATTTGAGCCTTCAGCCTGCTCTTTAGCTTTTGGCTTGTCTTTTAGCCTTTGGCTCATGTTTTAGGTTTTAGCCTTTTTTTTGCCTTAAGCCTGTTTTAGATCTCAACTTGTGTTTTAGCCTTTAGTTTGTGTTGTAGCCTTTAGCTCAAATTTTAGCCTTCAGCCTGCTCTTTAGCGTTTAGCTTGTCTTGAAGCCTTTAGCTTACGTTTTAGTTTTAGTTTTAAGCCATTTTTTTGCCTTTTGCCTTTGTTTTAGACCTTAAGTTGTGTTTTAGCCTTTAGCTTGTGATGTAGCCTTGGCCTGTTTTAGCCTTTAGCTTGGGTTATAACCTTGAGCTTGTGTTTCAGCCTTTAGCTCAAATTTTAGCCTTTGGCCTGCTCTTTTAGCCTTAAGCCTGCGATTTAGCTGTTGTTTTAGCCTTTAGCTTGTCTTGAAGCCTTTAGCTTATCTTGAAGCCTTTAGCTTACGTTTTGGTCTTAGTTTTAAGCCTTTTTTTTTTTTGCCTTTTTCCTTTGTTTTAGACCTTAAGCTGCGTTTTAGCCTTTAGCTTGTGTTGTAACCTTGGCCTGTTTTAGCCTTAAGCCTGTGATTTAGCTGTTGTTTAAGCCTTTAGCTCAAATTTTAGCCTTCAGCCTGCTCTTTAGCTTTTAGCTTGACTTTTAGCCTTTGGCTCGCGTTTTAGGTTTTAGCCTTTTTTTTTTGCCTTAAGCCTATAGCCTTTAGCTTGTGATGTAGCCTTTAGCTTGTGTTTTAGCCTTTAGCCTGTGATTTAGCTGTTGTTTTAGCCTTTAGCTTGTGTTACAGCCATTTGCTCGGTATTACCCATTAGCCTGCTCTTTAGCTTTTAGCTTGTCTCCATCTTTGGCTCATGTTTTAGTTTTTAGCCTTTTTTTTTTGCCTTTAGCCTCTGTTTTAGCCTTTAGCCTACTCTTTAGCCCTTAGCTTCTGTTTTACCATTTAGCTTAAAGGCAATAAAAATTAATTAAATGAGGGATAAATAAATAATATTGGGGAAATTTCTTTAAGTTTGTTATTTTTCTCTATTCAGATGTTTTGTTATTTGTTCTTGATAAATAATTATTCACATTTCACACGGTTATAACCTCACATTCATCATAGGCAGCTGTTTGTTGTCCTGCACAGAGAAAAGTAATCCAATCAACCTCCCCGTTATTCATTATTCATTTACGTATTCATTAATATTCTACTATAAATTGTATTGATCTGACGGTAGAATTCTCTCCTGGTCTAGACGACAGACTCGAAGTCGTCGTGTTTCATTCTACTTCACGTTAACCGTGTTTCGTCCTCACAAAACCACCAGGCCGTTATCACCAATTACTGAAAAGAAGATCCAACACACAGGAGTGCTGATTTTCTTGACTTGCAGCTAAATTGTGTCTTTAGTTCAGGGGCCCGGCTCTCAGATTGCATTTGCTCTGTGATGTTGATAAGCTCTAATGTTTCTCTAATGTTACTCCGACCGCCTGCGGAGACCGAGCGTGAGATCAGATCTGGTTGAGATTTCGTTTGCTTCAGCAGTAATTAAAATCTGATATCGCTGCATGCTCGTTAATGAAAGCTGTTAATAGGGTGGGAGTTAATTTTTAATCAATCAGAGCCCGAGTATGACCTGTGTGTCTTCATGAGTAATGCTATTAAGAGATGTGCTTTAATTTAATTCAAGAGGCAAAAAGCACAAACAACGTCACAGTCTTTAAAAATGCTCCACTGCAAAAACTGAAATCTAAGCAAGTCATTCTGTCTTATTTGTAGTAAAAATTGTCTTATTGTTCTTAAATTGAGCCACATTCACCAGACCAGGTCATAAAAATGTCTTATTTCAAGTTTCTTTAAGACAAAAATGAGGTGTAAATTGCTTGTAACAAGTCAAAAAAATCTGCCAATGGGATAAGACGAATTTACGACGGTGTATTGGGGCCACAGTGAGGGAAAAATAATGGGGGGAGGATTTTTTTTTCCCCCTCCTCCTCATCAAGTCAGTAAAGTCGAAATGTCGAGAATAAAGTCAAAATATAGTGTTGAGAATAAAGTTGAAATGTCAAGAATAAAGTCGAAAAAGTGTTTTATTCTCAACATTTCAACTTCATTCTCAACATTATATTTCGACTTTATTCTCAACATTTCAACTTTATTCTCGACATTATATTTCAACTTTATTCTCAGCATTTCAACTTTATTCTCAACATTTCGACTTTATTCTCGACATTATATTTCAACTTTATTCTCAGCATTTCAACTTTATTCTCGACATTTCGACTTTACCGACTGGGTGAGGGAGAGGGGGAAAAAATTCCTCCCTCATTTTCTTTTCTCAATGTGGCCCTAACACTCTGCCGTACGAATTCGCCCGGGAAGTTTCTTAAAATCAGAAAGATGTCTTAAAACAAGAATCTTTTATCTTATCCCATTGGCAGATTTTTTTTTACTTGTTAAAAGCAATTGATGCCTCATTTTTGTCTTTAAAAAACTTGAAATGAGACATTCTTATGACCTTGTCTAGTAAATGTGGCTCAAATCAAGAAAAGTAAGACAAATTTTACTAAAGATAAGACATAACTTACATTTCATTTATTAAGGGTCCTTGACATTTCTGTAGGCCTGATGTTGAACTACTGCTTCTGAAACAATTGTTTGTATCTCTTACTATCTGCCAATGTCTTTTCCTTTTTTTCTTTTTTTCTTTATTATTTATTTTTTTAAATGCACTTGCTCTTAAGGTGCGTGTATAAGCAAATATACAATAATACTACGTATATGTATCGGTGATTGCATGTGCATATATGCGCAAGTTCTATGCTCAAGTATTATATGTCACTGTATTTTTAATTTCAATTGCTTTGGTGTATTGTTTGTCATTGTTGAAAAAATGAATAAAAACTTCTAATCACAAAAAAAAAATTAGACATAACGACTTGCTTGGATTTCAGTTTTTGCAGTGTCGTCACTGCTGAAATGTCGGATTGCTCAGGCTGTGATGACTATATTTACACAGTTCTGCAATCATCTGTCTCCCTAATGCCCCACTGTGTTTGTTATTCAGCCATCTTCTCCTCTCTCTGGGAACCAAGCAGGCGAGAATGACTGATATTCAAGAGTGTTTAAAAAAAATGACCATCAACACGCCCTCTCAATGACAGCATAATTTCCTCTATCTTCTCTGAAAGCTGACACTCGTATCCGTCTTTAATGACTTCTTTGATGGCAGCAGATGTGACTCAGTCAACTGGTCTTGAATTGATGTAAATGTTGTTTTTCCTGTATTTTCATGTCCTGTGCTGATCTCAACCATCAGCCCCCGCTCTGAATGTGCAGCCACTTATCTCCGATGGCGCTCATTTTGCACACTTCTTTTGCATACTCCCATCTCCATCATCACTCCCAGATTTCTATTTATGTCCTTTGAGCGACAGTGACACACATGACACCGCTCGAGTGCTGCTCCTCTGATATGAGAAATATATAAATTAATAAAAAAAAAAAATCAAAAACCACTCTAGGACCACATCAAACCCAGTCTGTCTGAACTGATTAATCAAAGATGGAGGGATGTAAAAAATGCAAAGCAGGAGCCTGATACACAAACCGCTTTAATCATGTATCCCTCAGAGGGGAAAGGATTTTTACAAGCTGCTGATTAAGACTTAAAAAACAGTTCTGTGTGTCCCTGAAGGAGAACACAGACACATACAGCATCAAATACTGTATCATCATTATGTCCTTGCACACAGCAGTAATCTTCATCACAATTTAGGGGATGAGACTAAAAGGAAACAGACGCCACTCTGCTTTCAATAAACGCCACTGAAAACAAGGATACAGATGCAGAACACTGAGCTTTGCACAATGAATGGATGTGGATTGTTATTTGTTTTTAATGGTTTTATTTGTTATAACTGTGGAGACGGATTAACGTGTCCAGTACTTCAGTTTTAGATAAATGCNAGAAACTTGAAGTTGATCGGATAAAATCCCTAGGACAAGTTCGTTCAAATAGGTACCCTATTTTTGGCTATTATGGAATTTTCAGGCCTCATTTCCCGACTTCCTGTCCAGAATTTCTATATGTTCCCAAGAGACTTTTTTGAAGGTCTGGCCAAGATCTTTAGATCCTAGTAAAATTTGCAACTATTGGACAACTTTTACGGAAGGGCTAGCGCGGCTAATCCGTGCCTACCGTAGCTAGCATGTTAAAAATTTCTAGACATGTCGCCTGAGTAGCGGTTACATATTCACGGAGACGTGGCATAGCATTCCGGAGTTTATCTCAAGTGGAGTACCTGAAAAATGAGGCAACTGGGTACTAAAGAAACAAAAATAAAAATAGTCATTTATGCAGTGTGTGAGTTTGATTAGACATAAAATTTGGGCAAAAACATAAGCAAAAGTTGTAAGACCAAGAGTTGAATCCTCTAAGTTTGAGGGTGTGTCCAGGGAGGTTTTTTGACAGTTAGAATGAAATTTGAATGAAATGAGGCCAAAAATCAGGGACTTATAGGGACTAGTTCATTCATGAAGGCAGTTTTGAGTTTGACAGTAACCCAGATGGAAATTCTTGTAAATAGGAGCTTGCCCTTAGAAATGATGCTCGCTGATGATGTTTATGATGTTTCTGTGCAGTTGTTTGGAAAATTAGAATAAAGGGGGAGGAGGTATAACTCACAGAGTAAAACCTTGAATTTCCTGTCGCCAATAGGAGGCGCCTTACTTTGTGTGAATGAAAGTCATACGGCTGCATTCAGGCCCGGAGATTGAACATATATGTCTGTTTTCATCAGGACCTGACTTTGTAGAAGAATGTTATTATTAAGGAATTGTGTTTCTATAGTAATGGTCAACTATGTGTAGTTCCGGTGTTTTCCAGTAGGGGGCGCTGTACACTGACACTTACATGGACTCAGGCTGTGACAGCGAACATACGTGTGCAGTTTGGTCCAGATCCGACTTTGCATACCAGAGATATAGAGCTTTGATTGTTCTAAAAATGGTCAAATTTGATCGCCGTTTGTGGCCAGGCCCTTTTATCCAGGAAAATTTCAAAAATACCTTTGGTGCATATGAGTGTCTTGTACACGTACGTGCAGTTTGGAGATGATCGTAAGAAAAACATAGGAGTTATAAGCAGAATTAGCTACCATGTTAGAACAGGAAGTAGAACTTTGTCGTACAATTCTGAAGTCGCGAAACTTTTTTTGGTATAAAGTTTTATATTTTCTGGTAGGTCTTTGCATGAAGAATGTGCATGAGAATTTTCACGCCAATCGGAGTTTGTTTAAAATTTAGCGAGGCACTTTTTTTTGCGCTATCTACGACTGAATCTTGGGGTTCGGCAGGAACTTTCACAGGAAATTGGCCACAAACCAGCGCTGCGTCTAAGCGTGTAGCTAATAGAAAAAAATTTAAAAAAAAATTGGATCTAGAAAATTAAGGAGTTATGAGGTCACGAAGTTGGCGAGTTTTCCGAAAAGTCCGACTTTGACCTAAAATATCGGCAGTAACCCATAAAATGGTAACAAAACATTTTATATATTCTGAAAGGCCTCGGAAAGATCTATCTGGAAAAAAACTGTCATGCGATTCGGACTAAAAAAAAAACCACGTTTTACTCAGCGCCCCCTGGTGGACAAACCGGAGGACTAATGAAAACTCTTTGTACAACTTTTAATCCTCGATATATGTCACATACACACAAGAACACAGAAATCGATCGGATAAAATCCCTAGGACAAGTTCGTTCAAATAGCTAGCCTATTTTTGCCAAAAATTACACATTTAGGCCTCATTTCTGAAGTTCCTGTTCAGAAATCACCATGTTGATAAGAGACTTTTTTGTAGGTCTGGACACCGTGTATCCAATCTATACAAATTTACAGGGATAAAAAATTTTTCCCTGAGGGGCTAGCGCGGCTAGTCCGCACCTAGCGTAGCCAGCATGTAAAAAATTTCTAAGGGTGATGCCTGAGTAGCGGTTACACATTCACGGGGGTGTGCCCTAGAATTGTTGAGTTTATCTCAAGAGGAGTACCTGAAAAATGAGGCAACTGGGTACTAAAGATAGAAAAATAATAATCCGAGCAATTCCAAGAGGGTCCTCGCTGACACTTGTCAGTGCTCGGTCCCTAATAAAGTGATCTCAGAGGGGTCCACTCACTCCTCTCGTGTGTCCTGGTTCAATCCGAGCCTGTAAATTGCTTTTCAGTCCTTGTACATTAGAGGAACTCGATACTTGCTCCGGGCTGGATGATGGAGCCCAGTCTTGAAATTGGCTGGATTATATTAACTGGTCAGTGAGCTCGTTGCTTGTTGCTGCTCTGATTACAATGCAGTGGTTGAATTTGTTGAACCAATTAATTTCTGATTGACTTGAGCTGAGCAGGGTGGGACAAGAAGAGAATGTGAATACATGGAGGTTTAATCAGAGAAAATGAAGGAATTATGGAGCCACACTGAGGCGTTGTTACACGCTGTCCCTTACAGTGAGGCAGCGCTTTCTGCATGTGTGAACTTTTGGCTTCGTGCCACGCTGCAGCACATCACAGCCACTGAAGGTCGATTCTGTTTACACACAGTTGAGGTGCAAATTTATACGGTTCACACGAGGACGTGCACCGCTTGACACAGCGTTACATAATGTTCGCCCTGAAGGTGTGGCAGGTGGGATCAAGACCCAGGGAGCATGGGCGGAGGTTCATAAGGACAACAGCGTTTACCTGAACTCAATTAACCCGTGAGTCATCCTCCGTGTCCTTCATCGTAGCCACAACGGAGGGCAAAGTGTGAGGTAATTGGCCCGAGCTGCTGCTGGTTTCCCATTATCGTCACTAATTATATGTATTCAATCTTCATCTGAGGTGTAAATCAGCATCTGATTAGGTGGCGGCATAGAAGCCTGTAGCGCTTTAGAGAATAGTGTCAGAGACGCAGCAGACGGAGCCACAGGTTGTTGCTTTGAGTGCAGGAAAGGAATAATGTGATTATGAATCTGCAGAAAGGCGGAGCAACCAATCACTGCGTTTATGATGATGTGACAGGTGTCTGCAGGCGAAGACAATCAGGATGTGAAGAGAGTACAAAGCCGTAGAAATGTTCCCGCAGTGACGAGAAACAAGAGCAAAAAAAGAGACAAGTGAAACCTTAAAATTAAACATAAATGACACCGAGCTGCTGTGAGGAAAAGATCAGAAATACACGATCTGATTATCACAGCGACCATGACACAAGTTTTATGTAGAACGATGCAAAAAAACAACAAAAACAATCATACAAGCAGAAAAGTGAGTAGTAGTATCGACAGGTATTCACTGTTTTTAAGTGGTAAAGGCAATGCTTTAATTATTTGGAACTTTCCGGCTTTCCGTAGTTATGCTGAAGTCAGACATGAGTCTCAACTTCCTGTTTGGAAAACATTAGAGTTTTAGTTGTTCACAAAAAGTTATTGCGATATGTTTCTGTGATGAAAGTTGAAACCAATGTTTTATAGATTTCTACTAACTGTTAGCACATCAATGCAATTTCCCATATACGTTAGCACCAAGCTAATGCTTTGTTTACAACACGATTTTTGGTAAATAAGTAGATGTGTAACATGTTGAATGTATTGAATCTGAATCCCTTATGAGAGAGTAATGAACATTTCTTTGTGTGTTCAGTTTTACCGCTTCTTGAGTAAAAGTTACAGCAAAAAATCCTAAATCAGAGTTTTTCTTGGGAAACTACGGTGGCCCTGAAAAGCGTCTAGGTGGGATGCTGACTTAGAGGCGTTCAGTCATATGCCCGCAGATGGTAGCTTCGCACCGTTGGCTCCTCAGCCAAGCACATACACCAATTGTCTGAGCCTGCGGTTCCTCTCGTACTGGGCAGGATTACTATTGCAACAACACATCATCAGTAGGGTAAAACTAACCTGTCTCACGACGGTCTAAACCCAGCTCACGTTCCCTATTAGTGGGTGAACAATCCAACGCTTGGTGAATTCTGCTTCACAATGATAGGAAGAGCCGACATCGGAATAAAAATGTTAAAAAGTGCAAAATAAATTTCACAGAACCAAAAAAATAAATTCATCAAACAAAAATAATTTTCACTGATTGCAAAATAAAGTTCAAAGGATCACAAAATAAGTGAAATTTAAATTTATTTTGCAAACCATGAAATTTATTTTGGGATCAGTGAAATCTATTTTTGTGATCTGTGAAAAGTCATTATGTTTTATGAATTATATTTTTGTTCTGAGAAATTAATTTTTTGTTTGGTGAAATTTATTTTGCGCTTTTTGAAATATTTATTCCGATTGGCCTTCAGGGCCACCGTAGGAAACTGTTATCAATCTACTAAGCTATGCTAATTTAGCTGGGGTAGAAAAGTTGATGTAAGGTCAGTTCACTTTAGTGTAATGAAAAGAATGTATACGGGAAATATTAAAAAATAAAGGCTAATTATGTTGACAGATTGAACAATTTCTCATTGATTCTGAACAACAAACAGGTTTTGATACCGACTGTAACTCAGCAGTGGGAAAATTTCTGCAGAAATAAACTGGAAAAAAAGAGCTCAAGCTTTTCAAATCTATGTGATGAGCTGGAAACTGTTAAAAAATGAGATATATCAAATGTTTTCAGTGTTTATTTGAGAGAATATGGCCACAAGGAGCTTTAGAGTGCAGCCTCTAGTGGTCGCTGCGAGAACTGCATGTTTTTTTCTCTGCCTCAGAGTTTACCTGTCAGCTCAAATAAAAGATCGAACAACTCTGGAGCATAAATGTCAGGAAACGTGTGCATTTATCCGTTCTGCTGACTGATTTCCTGCTGTTTGACTTGAAGTTTTACTGCCAGACGTTTATTCGTGGGGTGAAAAGCCGCCTGTCAGACTCTCAAATACTTCAGCATAACAACACCGCTGTCTGTAAGACTTACAGTACACGACCCCCTCCCTCCAAACAACACTCTCTTTTAATCCCAGCACTGCTGCTACACGAGTCTCCACATATCACAGGAAACTCTTACATCACACGCTGTCATGGGGAGCGCATACGGAGAGGAGAGGCTCAGGGAGGAGGAGAACCCAAAGAACCAGAACGCACAGAGATGAAAGCATCCAGAGAAAGCTCGCGCAGCTTCAAAGAGAGACGGCACTGATTTTAACACCAGGCCTGTGTGTTAGCGCTGCTTTTACAAGCTGCTCCAAAGAGAAAGAGATACTCAGGCTCATGTTAGAGATGCTTCGACTTAATATGGTCCTAAAGTTTGGATTCAGAACAGAATTCATCAGGTTTTTTTTTTTTCTTCTACAGAATCAGCTTTAATGGAGGAAAAAGAACCTGAAGGCAAAACAGAAAGTCTTCCATGCATTACTTTCCACTGACATGTTGTTAGCAGCATATTTGTGTAAAATACAGCCCAAGTGACAGCCGCAGCACTTTGTAGCCGTTTCAATCTCAGCTTATTTGCAACCACTTCAACTCAAATCATCTCCTGTAAGCTCGGTCATTTATTTCTTTCGCAGAGCTGACAGTAAAAAGATGCTCGGTGGAGAAAACAACACATTTACCTCAGATGACTGACCCTTTGATGTGGTCATAGACACTTTCCCACTCCTCAGCCGTAACCCTGTGAAGAAGACTTTAATGTACGGTATGTGGAGGCTTTTAATGGTTCAGCGCCTCGGCCAAGAAATCTGTCTCGTTGTTCACGTCAGAGCAGTTTTATCTTCAGATATGGAGGAGAAATGATTCCAATTTCGCATGCTTCTACACTTTATTCTGGAGTTATTTTGTTTTGCGTTTACAGATACTCCAGATATCCAGTAACGTCTTATTAGCTACAGTTTTGTCCTGATAACATGAACACAAGTCAACACAAATGTGTTTGAATGTCTCCTAAAGGTAAACATCCTCACCTGTGATCTATTTACTTTAATCGTGTGTGTGTATAAAAGCTCAGTGAGTTTCTGAGCTCCTCTTGCATCTTTCATCCAGTGCTGCACTGACATTTCTGGATTCTGAGTCATGAAGAAAGAAAAAAGAATTGTCAAAGTTTCTGCAGGAAAAGTTAATCCAACTGTATAAAACAGGAAAGGGATATAAAAAGATATCCAAGGAATAAAGGATGCTGATAAGCAGAGTTCAAACATTTTAGCTACAACTGCCAGGAAAATTGTTCTGGATGCAAAGAAAGACCCACAAATAACTTCAGCTGAAATACAGGACTCTCTGAAAGAATGTGGTCTGGCTGTTTCAAGATGCACAATAAGGAGGCACTTGAGGAAAAATGAGCTATATGGTCGAGTCGATGCAAATGGCACAAATTATCCCGCTTAAAAAATGCCAAACAAGCCTCAAAACTTCTGGAACAAAGTCATTTGGAGTGATGAGAGCAAAAGTGAACTTTTTGTCCACAACCATAAACATTGTTCCATTTGGAGAGGAGTCAACAAGGCCTATGATGAAAGGTCCACCATTCCTACTGTGAAACACGGAGGTGGATCACTGATGTTTTGGGGATGTGTGAGCTACAAAGGCTCAGGAAACTTGGTCCAAACTGATGAATGAAGGATGAATGCAGCATGTTATCAGAAAATACTGGAGGAAAATTTACACTCATCAGCCCAGAAGCTGCACATGAGACGTACTTGGACGTTCACACATGACAATGATCCAAAACACAAGGCTGAGTGGAAGTTTTGCAAAAAAGAGCAGAAAAAATCCAAATTTTTTGAGATGAAAGAAAAGAATTGAGATAAAAAGTCAAAATTTTGAGGAAAAACATCCATATTTTGAGATAAAAAGCCCCAAAACATTGAGCAAAAAGACAAATTTTGACACGATTAAGTTAGAATTTTAAGACAAAAAGTTGAATTCTGGATAATCAAGTCAAAATCTGAGATGTAAAGTTGAAATATGAGATTTTAAGGTCAAAATCGTTAGACAAAAGTCAAAATTTGCAGAGATAAAAAGTAAAACCTTGAGAAAAGACCAATATTTGAGATCAAGGACAAAAAATTGAGAAAAAAAACCAAACAATTTTGGAATTAAGTTAAAATTTTGGCATAAAAAGTTGATATTTTATAAAAGAAGTCATATTCCTGAAACAAGAAAGTGAAAATTTCAGATGAAAAGACAACACTTGGGGCCTGCCATTGGCTACAGCAGAATTAAGTGAAGGTTCTGGAGTGGCCATCTCAGTCTCCTGACCTCAATATCATTAAGCCACTCTGGGGAGATCTCAAACCTGCAGTTCATCCAAGACAGGGATATTTTACAACTTATAATGAATTTACAATTGTTAATCAAATCTTCTAAATACATAAATTCAACCTGTATGCTGAAGTAAGAGCCTTATTTTGTGACAGAAGCATATACAACACCACACCTTAAAATCTTAAAGGCTTAAAGGCACAAACTATAACCACCTGGACAACCTGTCATTGGTTATAGCAGAATAAAGTGAAGGTTCTGGAGTGGCCATCTCAATATCATTGAGCCACTCTGGGGAGATCTCAAACCTGAAGTTCATGCAAGACAGAGCAAGAATTTACAGGAACTGGAGGCTTTTGGCCAAGAGGAATGGTCAGTTTTACCATCTGAGAAAATAAAGACCCTCATCCACAACCAGCACAAAAGACTTTAAGCTGTCATTGATGTTAAAGGGGGAAATACACGCTATTAAGAACTGGGGGTAAAATGGCACTGTTTCTCATCTATATGTTTCTTCTTTACAGAATAATGTGCTTTTGATTTGTTTTAATGCTGCATTTCTTCAGATTACCAAGCATTAAATGAGGTATTTCTTTCATTAACTCTGGAAAACACGTTGGTATCCAGACTCCAAAGGTCAGACAGACGGAGAAACATTAAACTGATATTTTCTTTAAGCCTGCTTCATAAGTAAATTCAGACAGAGGCTTTGGGGATGAATTACTTTACCTGTCTTTCCTGTCAGAGGTTCAGACTGTTAACCACCGCTGACCTTTCCCTTCATTCTCTAAAGCTCAGATCGCAGACATTCACTTAACTCTGCCGGCATCCTGTGTGACTTCAGTGACAATTAAAGTTGAACTTGATTAACCCTCAAATCACAGCTGCCACTCATGGTGTAAATGTTCCAGTCTGCCATTGTGTTAACACGCTCAGCAGGGGGGGGGGGGCATGACAGGAGAATCAGACTCTTCCACACGTATGGTTTCAGACAACAGGAGCGCACGGAGCTGCTCGTCGACACGTCATCCTCCTCGTTAAACTGCTCCATCAATCCATCCTCTCGCTCCAGCATCCGCCTGCAGATCTGAGCGTTCAGAGAGAAATCCTGACAGCTCCATCTGTGCCGCACTGTACAGAACACACTCCCTGAAATAATACCTGCAGAACTCCACGGTCTGAAAAACAACATATTTCTAAAGCCAGGAGCTGAAAATCTCAGCTTGATGTGCCAGAAAGCGTCATCCATCAATCAGAGTATGAATGAGTGTTATTCACAGGCGGATGTGTCATGAAGTACAGCAACAACCGTAAAAGTACAGTAAATGTAGCATTAGCTGTGTTATGGTGCTTGATTCCCAGTGGTTGGTAGGTTATTCACTCTTTTTCTTTCTTACTTGCACTCTTTGGAAATGAAAGTGCTGTTTTAAAAGTTCAAAGTTCCACTGTTAAAAATGACCAGGATTTCACAGTCTCTGGGATATCACAAATAATACCTGTACGATATTATACGGTTTATTGAGTATAGTTGAGCACTTTGGCCGACATTGTTGTGTTTTGAAGTTCTTTTTTTATAAATAAAACTGAAGTTGATAGATTATAAAGATATGCCACTTCTTGTTTGCAATATCCACCACTTGTTTTTAAAGTTTTGATCCATGATTATCAGATAAACTGAGTCTGATTCGACGTCTCGTGCCCTTAAAGTCACCGTTTGTCGCCGTCGGAGCGGCTCCAGAATAAACTCCCCTCCCTCTGTTTGTTTCTTTTCTTTGAGTTTCTGATGTGTTTGTGTTCACAGACTGACTCCAGCCAACACACTAACAGCCTGTGTACGCTGATTTTATTACTGCAGCTCTATAAAGTAATCTATGGAACATCTTTGGACAGATCGCCTCCTTATATGACATAAATAAAAGCTTCTTCTGTTGCATTTCCAGCCTGAACTGTGTGTTTAGTTTAGGGCAGATAATCTAACACAGGAAATTAATTTTGCTACAGAATGAAAACGTCTAAAGATTCACCGCAGAGATACGCTCCAACAAATGACTCCTGGATAACATATTACGTAAGTTATTAAGAGGAGTAATGGGAACAGTAAACAGAGCATAAAGTTAAAGGAAAACATACATCCTGTCTGAGAAAAATATGTTTTGGAGGGAGATGTGGAAGCAAAGCGTTTCTTCTCGCTAAGAATGGGGAGAGATTTTAATAATGTACACCCAGAGGGTTTACATCAAGGCCAGAGAAGAAAGTGTGAGTGCAGAGTGAGAGCCAGCTGCATCTTCATATGGATTCAGACTGCAGCTCTTTGATGGGGTTTGCATTTTTTAAGACACTTCTGAATTCATCCCAAGGTTTCAGTTCAGCTCTGTATAAAATATCAGCCCAGAGTTAGCGGACGAGTTTCCCTTTAAAGTGAAAGCAGCAGAGGTGCTAAGCTGTGTGTGAATATAAAAACATGAGAACGTTGCCGGCACCTCGTTTACGTTTTGCTTTTTTTCCTCGTCTGTCCTCCTGTCTGTGCCCGTTCTTTGATATCAGCCTTGTGAAAATCTGCGAGAACACCAAACACGCCAGTAATCTGCCCCCCCGCACGAGTTTGTTCACATCGTCCCGCCTCGTTCTCCTCTCATCTTCTCGCTCCACTTTAATCCTCCCACTCTTTAATGGAGCACAAGGACTTCCACCCGTCGCTCTTTCAGCCTGGTTTTTCAGAGCAAGTTGGGTGAAATGATGCAGTGTTGTTGAACCGTGTCGCTCTTGAGCGGGTTTCCTGTCAGAAAGGTTCCGAGTTTTGTCCTTTTTCTTCCAATTTTTGCACCTGAGGGAAACTTTAAGGGTCCAAATATCTCAGTAACCACATTAGAGGATCCAGCATCCTCACAAACATCATGAGTCAGTGACAGAGAACTGATCTGACCTCGGACAAAGCAAGGATCTTCACAAGCAAAGATGGGGCCAGGTTCACCACTTTGTCAACAACTGCGTGAGCAAATAGTCCAACAGTTTAAGAACAATGTTTCTCAACTTTGTCCAACTGCAGGAATTGATGGATTTCATCATCTACAGTTCATAATATCATCAAAAGATTCAGAGAATCTGGAGAAATCTCTGCACGTAAGCAGCAAGGCCCAAAACCAACATTGAATGGCCGTGACCTTTGACCCCTCAGGCGGCGCTGCATTAAAAACCCACATCATTGTGTAAAGGATATTAGCACGTGGGCTCAGGAACACTTCAGAAAACCATTGTCAGTTAACACAGTTCATCACTACATCTACAAGTGACAGTTCAAACTCTACCATGCAAAGACAAAGTCACACATCAACAACACACACAAATGCTACAGAACTCTTTTTGGAAATCATGGACGTGGTGTCCTCTGGGCCAAAAAAGGAAAAGGCCAATCCAGATTGTTCTCTACAAACAGGTTTTGGAGCAACATCTGCTGCCATCCAAGACACTTTGTCTTTTTCAGGGACGTCCCTGATTATTTCAGCAAGACGATGAAACCAAGACACATTCTGCTCCTGTTACAACAGCGTGGCTCCGTAGTAGAAGAGTGCAGGTACTAGACTGACCTGCCTGTCTCCCATTGAAAATGTGTGAAACATTATGAAGCACAAAATACAACAACAGATACCCTGAACTGTTGAGCAACTGAAGTTGTTCATCAACAGAAATGTGAAAGAATTCCAGTTTCCATAATTAGCGTCCTCAGTTCACAAACCCTTATTGAGAGTTGTTTAAAGGAAAGGTGACGTAACAGTGGGAAACATGAACCTGTCCGAGCTGGGTGAATATTTGCAAAAAAACACAGCAACAACTGAAATCTAAGCAAGTCATTATGTCTTATTTTTAGTAAAATTTGTCTTACTATTCTTGATTTGAGCCACATTTACTAGACAAGATGTTTCATTTCAAGTTTTTTAAAGACAAAAATGAGGCATTAATTGCTTGTAAAAAGTAAAAAAAAAATCTGCCAATGGGATAAGATAAAAGATTCTTGTTTTAAGACATCTTTCTAATTTCAAGAAACGTCCTGGGCGAATTCGTCTTATCCCATTGGCAGATTTTTTTTACTTGTTACAAGCAATTTACACCTAATTTTTGTCTTAAAAAAACTTGAATAAGACATTTTTATGAGCTGGTCTGGTGAATGTGGCTCAAATTAACACCAATAAGACAATTTTTACTACAAATAAAACAGAATGACTTGCATAGATTTCAGTTTTTGCCGTGAAACAAGAAAATGTATCAGTTTGAGAAATAAATATTTTGTCTTTGTCGTTGTTCTATGTTTCTATTTATGTTTCACACAGCGGCCTAACTTCATTGTAATTGAGTTTGTACGAACACAAACAGCTTCTTCTTTCTCTGAGCCGAAGACGATTGATCGTTCGTATCAGTGTCGTTGTTGATCCTCTGTTTGCCTAAACAAGTTAAGCTGGACCAAGTGGTATTGATTTCCTGGTGAGCAGCATAAACCGGCCCCAGAGCAGCTTCCAGTTTAACACCCAATAAAAGCACTAAAACGTCAGTTTACCAATACGGACCGCACGCTGGTCAGAGACTTTACTTTGGACGCGATTGAGTCAAAATATCGACGTCTTCCATCGATGTCCTGGTGCACCTTCTTTCCATTTCACCCTTAAATGTGATAATGAATGAGAAGCCTCAGACCTCATTAAGGTATCGAACACGTGTGAGGAGATGAAGCTCAGCTCGGGCACTCTTCACTCAATAAGCTGAAGCAAATAGAGCATGTTAACGGAGTCTTAAGGGAGCACGGATCATTAGCATTGACCTGGACCTGGTCTGCTTACGCTCTCTCATTGATTTTAATTCATTTACTCTGAGTTATGAATGAAAAGCATGGGTGATAAAATAATAGAGCCCTCCTTTACGTCCACTAAATGAACTCAGCTGCGTGTTTGCATGGAAAACTTCAGACTGCTGCTCTTGGCTCCTGAAGAGACAAAGTGATCCNGCAACCAAATATATGAAAATATATTTATATGTTCCTGTTATTTTTTCTGTGTGAAATTATTGGCAAGTATCTCTCAAGTGTCTGTAGTGACTCATACATTTTCATTTTGTGTGTTTCATTTCTTTTATTTGTGAATAAGATAAATAATTTGATGTTAAAATAACATTTCACATTATTACATTGGTTGTACCACCTGACATGGAAATTGTTCCAGTCACCAATGAAGTGAAAAAACCTTTTTTATCAGTATTTCAGAGAAATCTACAAACTTTTCCACTTGGTCACAAATGTCATTTGGGCTCCTCTGGCTGATGCAGTTTCCTGTTTCCTGTTTTATTCTCTTCACTTTAAAATAAAAGTCTAATGTTACGGTTGCACCACCCTGACATTTGACAAGGTGAAAATTACGGGACAAAAGTTTTTTACATTTCTCAACAGCTTTAAAATTCTTTTTATTTGCAAAGAATGTTTTATTTAAAAAGGTTCAAGCATAAAATAATGCCACTGTGTTTTTAATTTCCATTTACAATAACTGACATTCAATTTTTAGAGTTTAATTACTGTGGATACTTGTCAGGACGGTTGCACCACCTGACATTTTGGGGGTTTGAGGAACCAAAACACAAAAAAACATGTTATATTTTAATAGTTTAAAGATGTGTTCAAATAACACAGGTTTCATAGAATAAAGAAATACATGTGATGAAATACTCAATTCATGATGGAAGGAAATATTGCACTCAGACACAAAAAAAGGGGACGTCACGTCATTGACCCAGGTACAAACACCTTTAACATCAGTGAGAATGAAGCAGGTCTCCAGTTTTCCGACCTGCAGCTCCTCAGTCTGAGTCTGCCTCACGTCACCCCTCGATGAGCCACGCGTCTTCATTTTCACTCAGATGGGAATGAGAAACCAGCGGGGAGCTGATGTGGGAGGTAGTTCTAAGTCTGCGTCTCTGTGTGTCGTGTTTACAACCTGCTGTTTGACTGTTGGTGTGACTGTCTGAAGCTCACAGCTCAGGCTTTTACAACAAATACACTAAACTCACCTCTTCTTCCAACATTTCACGAAGAAGGAGCTGAATCTTAAGTTGTGCTAGAACATTTTAAACGAGGGAATCAAGCTCTCAGTGGGACAGAAGGACGGACAAATCCTCACCTTTACAGAGATCTGTTTCAAGGCTCAGTAAAAAGCAGCACTTCTGACTGCAGAGACAAAGCAGCCACAGGTTACTAACGGATGAAACGAGGCTAATTGGCTGCTAGCAGGTGGGTTCAGCCGTCTAACTGGATTCTTCAGCGAGGAAGTCTGGCTGTGAAGTCAAAGCCATTATTATATCTGAGGAGTTACAGTGGAATTTGGTGGCACAGGTGCTGCTGAGTTTTGTGCGGCCCTTTGAGCTGTGTACCAAGAATTCAGCGGGGAGCAGAACAAAGGCGGCAGAAAGTCACATCAAATGTAGAGAAGCTGAAGAAAACGAGCCACAGAATTCATCACAGCTACTGTATATTCATTAATAAGAGAAGAAGAAGAAGAGGAGGAGGAGGAGGAGGAGGCTGCGTGGAGAGGAGGCAGCTCAGAGACACGAGGAGAATCAGACTTTTAACCCAAAAACAACAATACGACGGATGATTGATGAAGACGGCGTGTGATCGACGTAATCTGACTGAACTATCCTGATTCTGATGCAACCAGCTGTAATGTTCTTTATCTGTGTGCTGCATGCAGAGCAGCTGCAGCTTCACCTCAGGTGTNTCCTGGTGCACCTTCTTTCCATTTCACCCTTAAATGTGATAATGAATGAGAAGCCTCAGACCTCATTAAGGTATCGAACACGTGTGAGGAGATGAAGCTCAGCTCGGGCACTCTTCACTCAATAAGCTGAAGCAAATAGAGCATGTTAACGGAGTCTTAAGGGAGCACGGATCATTAGCATTGACCTGGACCTGGTCTGCTTACGCTCTCTCATTGATTTTAATTCATTTACTCTGAGTTATGAATGAAAAGCATGGGTGATAAAATAATAGAGCCCTCCTTTACGTCCACTAAATGAACTCAGCTGCGTGTTTGCATGGAAAACTTCAGACTGCTGCTCTTGGCTCCTGAAGAGACAAAGTGATCCCGGACTTTGATATTAACATGCATGTGAAAGTGCACAGAAAAATCTAATTAAACCTGAGAAAGATGACTTCAGTAACATTCGCCTTGAAGATAAAACGTGCGGTGATTTCCCCTGAGAGGAGCTCTCACGTTAAAAAATGTCTGCTCAGCATTTAAAGGACGTGTTTCCAAAAAGTCATCAATCTAAAAGACGACTCAGTTGTTCCTGAGCGTGAAGAAATGACTCCACTCATGAAGCAGGACTTAAAATATGATCATCCAGCTGCCAAAGCTTTCATATCTTTAACCAAAAGTAATACTACACTCACCACAATCAGTTTAAATATAATATCTCACGCTTAGGAAGATTTGTGCTCGCCAAGTACGACGGACCGATTATTCTTCATCCTTCTGTGGAAATTACTGAAAGCATTTTTATCTCTGAATGAAAACTACACACGAGAACAAAGTTACATCATCCACTGATTTAAAATACCATTTTTTATTCATTCTGAGCTGAAATGAAGTAGCATTAAATCAAAACAAGCCGCTCCTGGAGGGTGAATTTCAGTTTTGACATGTAGAGGATAAATCTAGTTAATCAATCATGATAAATCACATTTTAATGGAAATTGTTCCAGTCACCAATGAAGTGAAAAAACCTTTTTTATCAGTATTTCAGAGAAATCTACAAACTTTTCCACTTGGTCACAAATGTCATTTGGGCTCCTCTGGCTGATGCAGTTTCTTTTCTTTTTTCCAGTAATTTCATGAATAATCTTTATTTTTTTAAATTTTTTTAAAAATATGGGTCAATGACAAAAAGAGGGTCTAAAAATGTATTTTTAAAAAGTTCTTTGAAAATGGATAAAAACATATTTCTGAGAGAAGAATTATGTTTTCTAACAGATTTCAGTAGTTGACCAACATTTCAAAGTTTTTAGGTTCATTATTTTTTAGTATTTTTAATTTGAGCACCCAAAAATGTCAGGTGGAGCAACCAAATATATGAAAATATATTTATATGTTCCTGTTATTTTTTCTGTGTGAAATTATTGGCAAGTATCTCTCAAGTGTCTGTAGTGACTCATACATTTTCATTTTGTGTGTTTCATTTCTTTTATTTGTGAATAAGATGAATAATTTGATGTTAAAATAACATTTCACATTATTACATTGGTTGTACCACCTGACATGGAAATTGTTCCAGTCACCAATGAAGTGAAAAAACCTTTTTTATCAGTATTTCAGAGAAATCTACAAACTTTTCCACTTGGTCACAAATGTCATTTGGGCTCCTCTGGCTGATGCAGTTTCCTGTTTCCTGTTTTATTCTCTTCACTTTAAAATAAAAGTCTAATGTTACGGTTGCACCACCCTGACATTTGACAAGGTGAAAATTACGGGACAAAAGTTTTTTACATTTCTCAACAGCTTTAAAATTCTTTTTATTTGCAAAGAATGTTTTATTTAAAAAGGTTCAAGCATAAAATAATGCCACTGTATTTTTAATTTCCATTTACAATAACTGACATTCAATTTTTAGAGTTTAATTACTGTGGATACTTGTCAGGACGGTTGCACCACCTGACATTTTGGGGGTTTGAGGAACCAAAACACAAAAAAACATGTTATATTTTAATAGTTTAAAGATGTGTTCAAATAACACAGGTTTCATAGAATAAAGAAATACATGTGATGAAATACTCAATTCATGATGGAAGGAAATATTGCACTCNGAGCCACGCTGTTGTAACAGGAGCAGAATGTGTCTTGGTTTCATTGTCTTGCTGAAATAATCAGGGACGTCCCTGAAAAAGACAAAGTGTCTTGGATGGCAGCAGATGTTGCTCCAAAACCTGTTTGTAGAGAACAATCCGGATCGTCCTTTTCCTCTTTGGCCCGGAGGACACCACGTCCATGAATTCCAAAAAGAGTTCTGCAGCGTTTGTGTGTGTTGTTGATGTCTGACTTTGTCTTTGCATGGTAGAGTTTGAACTGTCACTTGTAGATGTAGTGATGAACTGTGTTAACTGACAATGGTTTTCTGAAGTGTTCCTGAGCCCACGTGCTAATATCCTTTACACAATGATGTGGGTTTTTAATGCAGCGCCGCCTGAGGGGTCAAAGGTCACGGTTCTCTGAATCTTTTGATGATATTATGGTCTGTAGATGATGAAATCCATCAATTCCTGCAGTTGGACAAAGTTGAGAAACATTGTTCTTAAACTGTTGGACTATTTGCTCACGCAGTTGTTGACAAAGTGGTGAACCTGGCCCCATCTTTGCTTGTGAAGGACTGAGACTTTCACAGTCTTTTGTTGAACCTGTCCAAGCTTTTCAGGAACATGTTGCAGCCATCAAATTAAAAAAACCACAACAAAGTTTATCAGTTTGAACAATAAATATCTTATCTTTGTAGTGTATTGAATTGAACATAGGTTAAACTGGATTTACAAACCATTGTATTCTGTTTTTATTTACATTTTGCGTCTAACTTCATTGGAATTGAGGTTGTAGCCATAGACCCTTTATCTTTTTGTTTTCCTTAAAACATTCTGAGCATTATTTGATCCTTTTTCATGTGCGTTGCCCTCCACACAAGAAACCCTGAACCCTCTGACATTTCTCACATGCAACACCACAAAGAACCGTGCAACACCTCCCCCTGTCTGTGCATCCTTCTTTATTCATTAGTGCACTTTTTGCACGGACAGACCGCCAATCGATGGTGCGATGCTTGTTGCAATGACAATAACAGTCCATCTCTCTAAGTGAGCAGAATTACACTCAGGCAGAGACGTTAAACCGTGTGAGAGAAGAGTCAGTCAGCGTGCGACAGACTCAGGGTCGTGAACATGGATATTTTATGAAAGTGGTGACGTGCTTTTCTCACGCCGTGCAGGAATCTGACATCATTTATTCATCCATGTTCCTCATGTTAGAGGAGCAAATATACAGCGTCTGTAACATGCTGCTCTCTGATAACTCACACACATAAAACACAACACCTGAGCGCAGGTTTACCTCACTCTGACACACACTCACACTAAATCACACTTTCATTAACACAAGGTCACACACACACACTCAGCGTTAAAGGTGTGTGTGCAGCCAGGCCTCCTCTCTGTATGTGTGAAGCTTTAAAAGCTTTAATATGAAAAATGGTGACTGAGCCTGCACCTGGAAAATAAAACAAGAGAGGCTGAAAGAGAGAATGAAAAGAGGGTAGAGGGGAAAAAAAGGCCTCGGGTACCAGTTATCTAACCAGTGTGGCTGAAACTAATGGTTATTCTCATTATCGATGAATCTCCTGATTATTATCTTTTGATTAAAGCGGTGCGCCAGAGACTCACATGCCTGTTTCATGTGAGTGATTAAACAGTTTGTGGTTAAACTCCTGCAGGCTGCAGAGTCAGCTGACTGAGGGAATCCAGGAATCAACTACGTTTCCCAGAATGCAAGAGCTTTAAGATGAATACAGCACCATCAGAGGCACAAAACAATAATGAAACTGTTTTTTTCAGTGTCACAGTCGACAAACATTCAGGTGAGGAAGACATATTGGGTCTTACTTATCCCAAATAGCAAGGAGAATTAAAAAACATATACACCAAAAAGAAGCCCTGGCAAAATTACAAAGCATTTGCTCTCATATTTCTATCATACTTTACAAAAAAATGTTGTCTGAATTTGTTCATTATATGAAATATCATCTGGGGTGATCATCAAGAAAATACAATTTTGGGACTTTTATTTTGAAACCACCTCAAGGACTCAGAGAATTTCATCATCCAGACACATTGGAGGAACAAAATGAATGAATGAAACACCTGAAGGTTATTCGGTTTTTCTGATATTTGCAAATAAACTTATTTTTTAACTCTTGTAATGTATGAGCCACGTTTGGGGATCAAAATTGTGAATAATTATTATTATAATCTGCAAATCTATAAGCCTAATTACTGATACTTATTGAACTATAATTAAAATTAAAGAAATATATTAATTTTGAGACAAATGACAGTCTTCTTTTCAAGGCTGTCCTTTTAATTCAACTTTAGAAACACTTAAATATCTTATCTGTTTCTTTGTTTTTTTTTTTTTTTTTTGCATTAATGCGTTCCAAATTTTCAAATAATGGCCAAATATATATCCTTAATTTAAAAGGAACCCCGACTGTAAGGACTAACAGGCATGAATCTGCTTAAATGTTTGTCTCAAACTAGAATTTGTTGTTTAAAGACATAACGAATTGGTTTTTCTTTAAAAAAAAAAAACAGTTTAAAACACAGTTTCTATCCTTCGGTTTTCAGGTCAAGAGCCGAGCGAGGTTGCTCAAAATATAAACAAGAGGCAGAGGAAATTTCAGTTACAGACCGTGGGAGTTGGCTGGGATAACATACAGATGATAATTTAGTTAAGTTGGGTGTGTTAAAGATGCAGTAGTTTGTTTGTAGGAATTAATTTGTTCTCTCTTCTGGTCTGTAAATAAATCAGGAAATCTGCTCTCAGGGTCAGAGGTAAATTACTGAATTGTAGAGTTTGTTGTGAGAAATAACAGCGCATTAGAAAGTGTTAATTTTACACTAAAAAACTTAAGGTCCTGTGGCTGATATGGAACAATATTTACAACTTTAGGGACAAAAAATTTTGTTCTTATCGCTTGATGTAAATGATGTAGTGGAACCCAAAACCAAAAATGTTAAGGGGAAAAATTCTGATCTCATTTAGAGTTGTTCCCACGTTTCTCTTCATCCTTTAACATCTCAGTTATTGTTTCGATTGCGAAATCTCGGCAGCAGAAACCACAAACACTGACTCTGAGGAGCCAAAACAATAAATATTTCACATCTTGTTGAGAAAGAGTGTTGCTCAGACGTTTCTGTATTAATTGTCTGTTGATTGATTATTTCAGCACCGCTTTATTTTCCTGAACACAGAAAGAGAGAGAGAGATTGTTTACACACTCACAAATCAGAAATCTCTGCTTACTCTGTCCGGACGACACACACCACAGGTCACACACAATTTCACTTTCTTCTCGCGTTCGTTCAAACACACACAGATGACTCTTTTCCCATTTCTTCTCCCAGACGTGTTTTTCTCTCGCCCTTGTTTTCGAGTGTCGGAGCTGATATTTTATTCAGTCTCACTCTGGTTCAGATGTGATATTAATGCTTAATTAAACTGACATGAATCACAAACAGCAGTCCTTGGGATTACTTTGCCGACAGCGTGAGAACACGGTGTGTTTGTTTCAGCGTGAATTAGAAATGGAGCACATCACTGAAATCAAAGCTCAGACTGTGACTGGACCACAATGCATTTCTCCTGAAAAGCAGAAAAATCAATGTGAGTGTCTCTGAGCTGACTCTTCCTCCCGTGTCGTGTAAGCGTCCATGTTGTTATTTAATTAAAGCTCCACTTTTCTCTGTAGACCCTGAGTTTTATTCAGCCAACAGGGATCTGCGACTCATTAACTGCAGGACACGGCGGCAGGAATCACCTGTCACCTCGGTCACGCCGTGGAGCCGTGGCTGTTTACGTCCCTTAAGGAAAAGCACATTGAACAGAATCTACAGAGAAGAGCGATGGCGAGGATCAGTGAGGCGTTAAAGAGAGGGCGCCTGTCGAGACGTTCGACGCTGGTGCAGATGACTGAACATCATCCAACGCCTCCAAGCCGTACCATGACCTAAACTACGTCCGCCCTGGGAGTTTGACTCTGACACAGATAGATGAAGCTCTCAGATCCTGTGAGAGGCTTGTTTCTGTTCAGGTAATGAGTCCAAAGAGGTTTGAGGACTCAAGTACCAGGTCACCCTGCAGTTTATGGAGACATCCACAAAACAGACTGAGCAGGATGTTCACAATTTTAACCATCAGTCTCAGAAAACTGACTTTTCTCTGCTCTCATTTTACATGTGCTCTTGAAATTACCGTAACTCTTCTGCTATTTGGGCAAGTGAAAAAAAATAGATGGCTTTTGTGGTGATATCCAGTGTTTTTTATATTTTCTTATTACAATTTTATTCATGCTCTTGTTGTTTCTAAACTGTTTGCACCAACAAACCGAGACAAAGTCCTTGTAATCCGGTGGTTCCCAGACTTTTTTTTGCAGTGCCCCCTTGTTGTGGATGAAATTATTTTCAGGCCCTCCAAACTCTCCGATGCAAGCCTCATGCTCTAAAATAAACACACACTCTTGTCTTCATCATCTCAAAATTTTGACTTTTTTCTAATATCAACTTTTCTTTCACCATTCTAACTTTATTTCAGAATTTTTACATCCTCGTTTTACATTTTTAGCTTTTTTTAATTTCCAAATCTCAACTTCCTCTTATAATTTGGCTTCTTTTATCTCAAAATTTTGACTTTTATTGCTTGCAAACATGCAAAGGCCTAATTAATTTGAAATGCTGTTGCAAATTCTTACACATAACTTTAGCTTCATTTTGTTACATCTTACAATAATATATATACTGTATATTTTTAAGATTACAAAACAAAAAACTTTCTCACAAATGAAGAAAGTTTTCACTTTAAGTGACACTGCAACACGTGAGCTTTAAACCGTAATTGTGTATCAACACACTCTCAAGCTTCTGACTCCTTTGGCCCTGCGTCCCCTCTAGGGGTCACGCCCCCCAGTTTGAAAACCACTGCTGTAATGCAAGAACTACTTTGCAATAAATCTGATTCTGATTTAGACAGGAATCCATGTGCAGCAACGTTTCAATCACAGCAAACAATTACTGCAAGTCGTTCCCATTACCGTAACTCTTCAACTACATGAGCAAGCAAAAAATTCAAACAGCTGCTGAGCTTTTCGGGGTGGCCTGGATGATACTCTGATGATAAAAGTTAAGGCGTTTGCATGTATGATTAGTATATTCTATCTCCCAAATAAGACTTCTTATCTCATGTTTTTACCGTCTTAATTCATCATCACCACTTTTTGTGTTATTAAGATGAAACAATTCGGTTGTAAAGTTATTTTTTCAAGACTAGGTCTTTGTTTTTGTTGTTTTTTTAATCTATCAGTCTAGCTAAAACAGTCCCTGTGAGGACTTTCTAAGTAATCTTGAAAAAGTCTGATATCTAGATTTTTGCCTGATCATAATTCATAACTTAAAATAAGATTATCAGCGCTGTCTGACAGAAAAGGGACAAAAGAGCCAAAGAAAGATAAACAGGAGAGTGATAGAGCACAGGCAAAATGGTAAAACAGAGGTTTAAATGTTCAAACCTGAGAGTCTATCAATAAAATGAAGAGCCAGGTTACGTTTGCTCTGCTTGGTGAGGTTGGAGTTGGTAGATGAGACCTGGTAGGACACAACCAGGATTCACTGTGACGACTAAACAAATGGCGCTACGTAATTATTGATCAACACATTACTTTGTCATGTTGTAGCCAGTAAAGTAAAGTCTAAAAATGTGAATTATGTTTGTGTTTACTGTTTAGAACCATTGACTGTATATAGAATGGACAGCATGCTTCCGCCTGTCACCGTTCTACGTTTTTGAAGCCAAAAACCCCGTTTCTCTAGCCGCCATTGTGCAGCCAGAGTCTGCGCAGTAGAGAATTTCCGGTGGAGCCGAGTAAAAAAGAGAAATAAAAATATTTATTTCTTCTTCTTCAGAAGGTTTAGTCTCCTTTTGGCTCTTTCCCGAAGTTTCTTATATCCCCGATAAAAACTACTCACGAACGGCAGCTGTCAACTATCGTAAAACAAAACTTATATTGTGGTTTTTAACGTCCAATAACTAATGAGAAACTAACTTCTCAGAAAAAAAAACACCTGAACACCATGCAGCCAAATGACATAATCATACCACCTTAGCGTAAGGATGAGAGAAACGTTTCTACCAGGTATCGCAATTTTTAAAAGTTTTCCCGGCTCATATCTGGAATACATGGGGAGGCGGGGCTTATGACCTATACTGCAGCCAGACACCAGGGGGAGGGGCATCTGCTGGAGGCTTCAGTCTGAGCCGAACGTCGTTACGTCCACCCATTATACAGTCTATGTTTAGAACATAAAGGAAACACTTCTTTGAATCCATAACCCCTTAAAGGACAACAGCACCACCTATTGGGAGTGAAGCCAGCATCTAAATGTGAGGATAGTGTGACTTTGGAAAGGTCAGTGTCTCCTTTTTTCATGTTTGACACTTGGATAACTTCATGTAATGATTTCTTCTGGGAAAAAAAACTGAGCAAACTGAAGTCAGCTTCTACTTCTTGACAAGTTTTCGTCACCACCCAGCCCGTCTGAGGTCTGCCCTTCCTCTTTTCAGCCGGCGTTGTTTGCTTAATAAGGGCAGCTTTTCAATTTCATCCCCTTCCCCTTCCCTCCAGAGATTCACTTTTTAAACAAACGTCTAATCTCTGCGGAAATGTGCAAAATGTGGCACAAATTGAGACCCAGCAGATCGTGATAGTGGTGCAGTGTGGGCTTGTTCAAGAGGAATTTTAATAAGCAGCACACACACACACACACAAAGAAAAAAACCACACACACACACTTTGTGGAAGTCTCTGGATGCTCTGCCTGAAATGAATTCTCTTTTCCCACATCAGCCAGAGGAAAAAATGTTATCTGCAGCCAACCAAAACCAATTTGGAGCAGAATAAATGATGTACCTGACGTGAAAAAGCTGTGATCCCTCGTTGCACGCTTCATTTCTCTCTCATGACACCGCGGTAACGGATTGAAGAGCAGAAACGCGCCGTCACTCTCGCAGATGATCGTT
Source organism: Thalassoma bifasciatum (assembly GCA_008086565.1). Classification (NCBI taxonomy): domain Eukaryota; kingdom Metazoa; phylum Chordata; class Actinopteri; order Labriformes; family Labridae; genus Thalassoma; species Thalassoma bifasciatum. The sequence goes on from RPOG01003213.1 coordinate 37,514, forward strand.
TCCATGCAAATGCGGGCGAGCAGACAGCAACTTAACGAGCTCGGAGATATATAACGGCCCGCGGCTGATCGATAAACAACTTGTGGAAGTGACTCATCACCGGGCTCTCACCCCTGCTCACCCCACAGGCAAAGTGCTGAGACAAGACACCCCTCCTCACCCCTCCTCACCCCTGGAGGGATGACAAGATGCGGAGGCCCCCACTCAGACTCAAGTGGCGTGCTGGCAGCGAGTCCATCCCGTTTCATTGATCGCCTCAGTCCGGATCTGAGAAATATGACTGAGCTCTGATTCCCTAATGGGACCACAAATGCAACAGTGGGCCGCGGCCTGTCCACATGATGGACGCCGGGGGCTCATCCTCTCATTGTCAGCTAATCGCCCCGCGTCCGGGTTGGGCCATGGCTAATAGCCGCTGGACCGGAGCGCCTTCGGCCCCCACCTCGCTTAGATCAATGTCATACATACATCCACGCCGCTCTCATCCATCTCCACGCTCTGCTACTTCATCCACCCTCCCATAGGAGCCGCCCCCCCCCCGGCTGCGGTCAGAGCTAAGTGTTTGTAAAGCGGTGATGACATACATCTACGGTCAAATAAGCCGCCACCAGCGTCTCTGCTACACAGAGACATCGTTTACAATCAGGGACAAACACACGACGACTGACCTCAGGTTTGACCCTGATGGAGCAGAGAGAGACGTCTCAGACTCTTTAAAATCAACTCTGTCTATTTGGGCCTCATTGACATGACAACAGTTTTGTACTGTTGCCTTGTTCTTCATTTACAAAAAAACTATGGTTCAGTTGAACTGAAACACAAACTTTGAAAAACGGCTTCTCAAGGGTTTTTTTTCTGAGCAGCTCTGTCCGTTGTCCTTTTCTTTTCTTCTCATTAATTACCTTCAAATTTGACATTTTCTATCACTTTGTATACCTCATTGTTAAATTACAAACTCTTCTACTAATTGGGGAACAGTTAACTGTTCTTGTTACCGTAACTCTTCTACTAATTGGGCAACAGTTAACTGTTCTCTTTACCGTAACTCTTCTACTACTTGGGCAACATTTAACTTAACTCTTCTACTAATTGGGCAACAGTTATCTGTTCTCGTTACCGTAACTCTTCTACTAATTGGGCAACAGTTAACTGTTCTCATTACCGTACCTCTTCTACTAATTGGGCATCAGTTATCTGCTCTCGTTACCGTAACTCTTCTACTAATTGGGCAACAGTTAACTGTTCTCGTTACAGTAACTCTTCTACTAATTGGGCAACAGTTAACTGTTCTCGTTACCGTAACTCTTCTACTAACTGGGCAACAGTTAACTGTTCTCATTACCGTACCTCTTCTACTAATTGGGCATCAGTTATCTGCTCTCGTTACCGTAACTCTTCTTCTAATTGGGCAACAGTTAACTGTTCTCGTTACCGTAACTCTTCTACTAATTTGGCAACAGTTAACTGTTCTCGTTACTGTAACTCTTCTACTAATTGGACAACAGTTAACTGTTCTCTTTTCCATAACTCTTCTACTAATTGGGCTACAGTTAACTGTTCTCGTTACCGTAACTCTTCTACTAATTGGGCAAGAGAAAATTCAAAGATGAGCTTCTTTGGCATGATCGCTGTCTTTTTTAAGGCCAAAATAACTAAAATAATCTGTGTTTGTTGTGTGATACTCTGGTAAAAAAAAAAAAAGGGTTAAAGAGCGTCACAGTCTTCCAAGTTTGAGGTTTGACTGACATTACTGATCATTCCTGAGGTTTGTGGGTAAGTGACAGGACCTGATCTCGTCCAGAGCAACTTTAAATACGTCTTCAAAAAGGTTTCTGATCATTTCAGCGGCTTTTTGACTGTTATAGTCGGAGTAATATTCAGTAACTCATATGAAGTAATATGTGAAGGAGCGACGTCCTCCTTCACTCTGCTGATGTTATCGCTCCACGTTATTGAAAAGACTTTGATACCATCACTGCAATGGATCATTTGGAAGGGTAATATTTTCTCCTCTGTTCACAAATACCTTCTGCTCAGGTGTAATACGAGTCTGTTAACTGTGATGAACTCGTGGAAAGTGTATTAAAGCTGAGTTAACAGAGTAAGCTGAGAGAAACTTGGACTCAAAGTTGCATGTGAAAAATATAGATGTCACATTTCCATCCCGCTTTGACGGCTGTGTTTCTGATTAAGTCGTCTCATTACGGCGGCTCCTAAATTTTTTATGGCGCCCAACTGGAGACAGACAGACGTGTTTATCTCAACATGCTAATACTGCATCGCATGAAAGGATGAAAACACATGATTTACATTTTTCTCACAGAAATTTGTGTCAAATTTGCAACTTTCTCTTGAAGCCTGTTTCTGCTGGTTGAAAAAATGAAAACTTGGCTTCGATAAAATACTTTTTTGGCCCATATACAGTCACAGTTTTGAGATAAAATGTCAAAATTATGAGATAATTAAGTCAAAACTTTGAGATAAGAAGTCAAAACTGAGAGATTTTGAGATTTAAAAAAAAGCAAAATTTTGCAGTTGAAGTCAAAGCTATGATATAAAAACACAAATTTTAAGAAAAAAAAGTCAAGAGTTTGGGATAAAAAAAAATCAAAATTATGAGAAAAACAGTAAATTTTGAGAAAATATAGTCACTTTGTTATATGAAGGGTAAAATTCATGAGACAACAGAATTTTAAGATTACAGGACAATTCAATGTTTAGATAAAAAATCGAATTACGAGTAAAACAGTGATTTTTGAGATGAAATAGTCAAAAAATGTTTAGATAAAGAGTCAAATATATGACATTAAACACAATTTTTAGAAAAAAAAAAGTTAAAATTGTGAGACAACAGGGCAATTTTATGATAAAAAGTCCAAATTTCAAATTTAAACAAATCATTTTTAGATAAAAAGGCAAAATTATGGGATTGAAAGAAATAAAAATGAGATAAAATGTTAAAACTTTTAGATAATTTAGTCAAAACATTGAGATATTAAGTCTAAACTACGAGACGGAAAATTGAGGTTTTGAGATAAAAAAAAGCAAAATTATGATTTAATCAAAACTCTGAGAAAAAAAAAACAGAATTTAAAAAAAAAAGAAGTCAAAATTGTGAGAAAAAAAGTTTATTTGTAAAGTAAAAAGTCCAAATTTTGAGATAAAAACACAAAATTTTGAGATAATAAGGCAAAAATATAATTTTAAGTCACAGCTATGAGATAAAAACACTGAATTTGGAGGAAAAAAAGTCAAAATTGTGAGAAAAAGGTTTATTTCTGAAGTAAAAAGTCCAAATTTTGAGATAAAAACACAAAAGTTTGAGATAATAAGGCAAAAATATAATTTAGAGTCAAAGCTATGAGATAAAAACACTGAATTTTGAGGAAAAAAAGTCAAAATTGTGAGTGTAAAAAGGTCATTTCTACAAGAAAAAGTCCAAATTTTGTGAAAAAAACACAAAATTTTGAGATAATATTGCAAAAATATAATTCAAAGTCAAAGCTATGAGATAAAAACACAGCATTTTGAAATAATAAGGCAAAAATATAATTTAAAGTCAAAGCTTCGAGATAAAAACACAGCATTTTGAAATTATAAGGCAAAAATATAATTTAAAGTCAAAGCTTTGAGATAAAAACACTGAATTTTGAGGAAAAAAAGTCAAAATTGTGAGTGAAAAAAGGTCATTTCTACAAGAAAAAGTCCAAATTTTGGGAAAAAAAACACAATATCCTGAGATAAAATGGCAGAGTTATGAGATACAAACAGAATTTTGAGACAAGAGTCAAGATTTTTGGGAAAATAAAAACAATCAAAACTATTTCAAACTTGCAGAAATGGGTTTGTTAAACCTAACTTTGCTTTTCTAACTTTAAAATTCTGTTGCAGGAGAGAAATGCAGCTGCATAGAAAGAGAGAAAGAGAGTGATGTTGGTTCATGGGCCACACAGCTGCAGGTCAGTTTTCTTGAGGCCATGGAGGCGATTTCCCTCCATGGATGTATGCAGGAGTTAATGGGGGGGGGGGGGGGTCGTACTCGTACTCGTCGCCGCCGCTGCAGCAGCCGCAGCCACTGTGACTGACCTTGGTGCTCCTCACGAATCAGCCGAGCACTCAGCTCCAGTCCAGGCAGAGGAAAAATCACTGTGAATAATTTCTTAATGCTTTCACAGAGGAACAAAGAGGGAGGGGGAGGAAAGGGGTCAGCGAGCGAGAGAGAAGTGAAAAGTTGAAATGGATGATGGTGAGACAGACAGCAAATAAGAGAAGAAGACAGAAAAAAAGAGAGAGAGAGAGAGAGAGAGAGAGGGCGTGATGCTGCATAAAGTCAAAGTTAAAGGAGGGATGGATGAAAGGAGGATGAACATTAAAGGAGAGGGAGGAGAGCTGTGTCCGGTGTCCTGGGATCAGTCTCCATTATTCATGTCTGCAGCAGAATCATCCAGGGTGACTTACAGCGCTCATCATTTACATGCCATCAGCCATGAATTATTAAAATAATGACTTGTGCGTCTGATGAACCGTAAAGTGTAGGGGTGAGGTCCCCGAAGGGAAACATTGACTTAGAGGTCGGTCACAGGAAAATACACCCTGAACAAACACACAGGAGTCTCAGTGCGGAGACGACGACGACGGGAAATGTTTTTATTCTTTATCAGAACGAGACAAGAAAACACCTGAGTTCATGACACGTCAGCGTCAAACCATCACTGAGACATCGATGACACGAAGCTTTGTTTGGAGCATCGATACGACAAACACGACAAGAATTGATCCATGAGTTCATGACAGAAACCAAAAAAGTATTTTCAGATATCAATATAAATATATGAAAGTCAGTGTCAGGATTTTCTTCAGTTTGTATTCAACATAAAACAGTGTGAACTTAATGTAAATATGACTTTTTTTCTTTTCTTTTTTCCAGTAGTTTCATGAATAATCTTTATTTTTTAATTTTTTTTTAAAATATGGGTCAATGACAAAAAGAGGGTCAAAAAACATATTTTTAAAAAGTTCTTTGAAAATGGATAAAAACATATTTCTGAGAGAAGAATTATGTTTTCTAACAGATTTCAGTAGTTGACCAACATTTCAAAGTTTTTAGGTTCATTATTTTTTAGTATTTTTAATTTGAGCATCCAAAAATGTCAGGTGGTGCAACCAAATATATGAAAATATATTTATATGTTCCTGTTATTTTTTCTGTGTGAAATTATTGGCAAGTATCTCTCAAGTGTCTGTAGTGACTCATACATTTTCATTTTGTGTGTTTCATTTCTTTTATTTGTGAATAAGATCAATAATTTGATGTTAAAATAACATTTCACATTATTACATTGGTTGTACCACCTGACATGGAAATTGTTCCAGTCACCAATGAAGTGAAAAAACCTTTTTTATCAGTATTTCAGAGAAATCTACAAACTTTTCCACTTGGTCACAAATGTCATTTGGGCTCCTCTGGCTGATGCAGTTTCCTGTTTCCTGTTTTATTCTCTTCACTTTAAAATAAAAGTCTAATGTTACGGTTGCACCACCCTGACATTTGACAAGGTGAAAATTA
>RPOG01003213.1:43163-69445 GCA_008086565.1 Thalassoma bifasciatum
TTTTTATTTGCAAAGAATGTTTTATTTAAAAAGGTTCAAGCATAAAATAATGCCACTGTATTTTTAATTTCCATTTACAATAACTGACATTCAATTTTTAGAGTTTAATTACTGTGGATACTTGTCAGGACGGTTGCACCACCTGACATTTTGGGGGTTTGAGGAACCAAAACACAAAAAAACATGTTATATTTTAATAGTTTAAAGATGTGTTCAAATAACACAGGTTTCATAGAATAAAGAAATACATGTGATGAAATACTCAATTCATGATGGAAGGAAATATTGCACTCGGACACAAAACAAGGGACGTCACGTCATTGACCCGGCTGCAGCAGAAACTTGTGTCATTATTAAAAACTCAGACACACTTATTGATGTTTTTTTTGCTCTAATTCAATTCATCCATTACAGTTTATTTTCATTTCTACAACTCAAACTCCAAATGTTTCTCCTCAGCAGCTCGAGTAATTGGTAAAAGTGAAAAGTGCAGAAGTGAAGAGCTGCCTCACGTGAGCTGAATATTACGGTTCATAAAACGAGATTAGAGGCTCCGCTCTCCTCGACCTGCAGGCTTCAGCAGCCTTTAATTTAACACCTGGATCTGGTTTGAAAGAGGCATGCACTGTGAAACTGTGAAATGTTCTATATAAGGTCGAGAGTAGACGTGATCCAGCCGGCGATGCCTTATGAGGACTGTTGTTTCCACGCCGCTCCGAGCGTTTCTGGCTGATGGCGGGTGGAAACTGACTCTAGGCCAGAGGAGTTTGAAGTCAGTGGAACGTTTGGAAAAGTCGAAAACCTCTAAACACATAAAGGTGTGCAATAAACACAGCTCTTAAAGAAGGAAATCAAAGTTTTTCCAGCTTCTCTGATTCACTGTAATAATCTGCACGAGGGCTGAACCATTAAAACAATCATTTAATTGCGATAATATTGCAGAAAAGATTTTCTGTGCAATTATTTATGAAATGAGCTCTAACATTAACTATGTCATGACAACAGCCTGTGACGTTTTTTTTCCACCCATGGTTGGGTTTTTTTTGCCAATTTTAATAACTTTTCACTCCTTTTCTGTCACTTTTTGCTTCTTTCTGACTAGTTTTATCCAAACTTTCTATCCAGTATTTGTTGCCTTTGCACATTTTACCACCTTCCCTTTTTGTTGTCACTTTTTTTTAACCATTTTAAACAATTTTCTATCCATTTTCCAAGTTTTCTCCCAATTTTTGTCCATTTTAATCACTTTTCAGTCTCTTTTTGTCACTTTTGGACCATATTTTTGTCTCCCAGTATCCTCGTGTATATTTTTTTTTCACCTTTTGTCATTTTTACCAATAACCACTGTTTCTTCTCATCACATTGTTTGTCATTTTCACTCCTTATTAACTCTAGTCAAAGTTTTTGTCCCAGTTTTCTGGCCAATTTTTGTTGCTTTTTGTCAATTTAAATCACTCTCCTCTCTTTTTTGACACTTTTGGACCACCTTCCCTTTTTGTTGTCACTTTTTTTAACCATTATAAACAATATTCTATCCATTTTCCAAGTTTTCTCCCAATTTTCTTTTTGCCACTTTTGGACCATAAATGTTCCTTTTTTTAAATGTTCATTTCGTTTTTAAGCCCAATTTTCTCACCAATTCTGTCTATTTCAATCAGTTTTCACTTTTGAAATAGTTAGTTACACTTCCATGTTGCTGTTGCTGTTTCTTTACTATGTTCAAGACACGTCTTCTCGTTTTATACGTTTACATTTTTGAGGGACACAGCCATGATATTTCTGTTTAGAAAAATTAAAGTAAAATTTTCATAATTTCATGCTTTATTATTATTTTTAGAAATGTATTTCTTTAGACTGTGCATAAGTCTTTGTGTATGTTTCATTGAAGTTTGGGATACAAAGGGTGTATTGATGTAAAACAAGAGTTTAATTTAAAAAAGAAGGAGACTACAGCATGTAAAAATGTGAATATCTGCTCTGGCAGACTTGGCATGGTAGGTCTGAAAGGTTTAAACATAAATGTGAAACAAAAGTGATGGTTTATTAGTGCCACTACCACACAGAAACAAACTTGTCAACCAAGAACGTTACCGACCTCCTGCAGTTCTTCCACACAAGATGTGATATAAATTTCAAAATAAAAGCACAAACTAAAAGATAGCGACTCAGATTAAGCAACAAAAAGCACCTTAAAACTAAAAGACAATAAACTTTTAAATGCACAAGTTAGGTGCAAGAAAAGCTTAATATCTTTCTGAAATTTGTTACTTCCTACATCCACATCTTTAGTGACTAAGGTGTTGAATGATTCATCATGTCACGTTATCTTAAAAGAGTCCAGACAACTTTTTCTGATAAACTTAACTCAAGTACGCAGTTGTTACTAAATGTCTCTCTGGAAAAATTGTCTGCACATAAAAAGTTTGTACAGCTCGCAGCCTTGACCACGGCGAGCAGCTGGTTTCTGAGAAGTCGGCGGAAATCAAAACGAAAAAGAAAATACAGAATATTCTGAAATCACTTGTGCTGAAGCTCAGCTCCACATCAGTATAAAAAAATATATATATCCTGTAAGTGCGTAAAGTTCAAAGTCAAATCAGGCACTTTAATTAAATTTCATGGTTAACGTGCCCTCTGGCAGAAACTGTCAATGAGACGGGGCGATCGCTCGGGGGAGGAAGCTGCACGTCTGATTATATCTGGATAGAAAACTCTGACTGTTTCATTCAAAAAGCATCACACAGACTACACCGAGCTTTTCTTTATCCTGCAGTAAAGCTCCGACTTTGTGACTGAGTGTAAAGGAGCCTTAAAGTTCACGCCGGCAGTTACCGCTCTGATTTACAGCACGTTATTTAGAAAAATCGAAGCTCCAGGATTTAAATTCAGGACCAAAGTCTGGTCTATCCTTCAGAGGATTTATCCCACCCATTAGATCCTGCAGTAAATTAAAGTCCGCTGTAAGAAAGTGAAAGTCTGAGTGCTTATAGGTACAGTTATATCTGTCAGGAAGATCCAGGGCAGCGCGCTGATCAAAGCCTCAGCATCTATAGGATGAAAATGCAAATCATTAATTACTGCTAATCATCCTGGTCAGCTGAGACGAGCTTTAGAAGATATTTGATCTTTGAACTCGCCTTTGAACGGAGAAACTGCAGGTGTAGAGGCGTTTTAACGTGATTTAATTAAAAGGATGAAGTAAAGTCGATGTTATGATGTGATACATTAGGATACAAGAAGCCAAAACGACGATAAAAGAGGTGATTTGTTTTTATTTCTGCTGACACAGGACTTTATGTAAACAGACCCACTTTTGGTGCAAGCCTCAAGTGGCCACTGGAGGAACTGCACCTTAAATTGTATTAATCGCCAAAATATTATATTTGAGCCCTCCACGTTACCAACTATTTCAAAATTTTGACTTAACTTTCTCAAAATATTGACTTTTATTGATCTAATTCCTGAGTTTTAAGCTGAAAATGTAGAGAATTGTGACTTTGATAAAAATAAATAGAAAATGGAAAAGCTGATTTTGTCAAAACTTTTTTTTTTTTGCACATATGAAGTCAATTTTTTTTAGATCAATTAAGGAAAAATTTCAACTTTTCTCTTAGAATTTTGACTGACTTATGCAAAAACGTGACTTTTTTCTCAGTACTGACTTTAAAGCACAACATTATGACTTTCAATCTCAAATTTTGACTTTTCCATTCACAATTATGACTTCAACATGTCATAATTTCGACTTTTATATCAAACAATTGACTTTTATAATCTCATTACTGAGTTTTAAACCCAAATTTTTGCCCTTTTTCTTGTAATTGTGACTTTTTATTTGGTATCTTTAACTTGTTATCTCACAACTTGGACTATATCTCAAGATTTTGACCATTTTCTAGTCATTTTGACATTTTTTCCCAGAATTTTTAGTAAATTATTTCAACAATTTTGACTTAACTTTCTCAAAATATGGACTTTTCTTGATCTAATTCCTGAGTTTTAAGCTGAAAATGTTGACCTTCTATCTAAAAATTTGACTTTTCCTCTCAGAATTGTGACTTTAAAAAGAAAATATAGAAAATGGAAAAGCTACTTTTGTCAAAACTTTTTTCTTTTTGCACATATGAAGTCAATTTTTTTTTAGATTAAGGAAAAATTTCAACTTTTCTCTCAGAATTTTGACTGACTTAAGTAAAACAAATTGACTTTTTTTCTCAGTATTGACATTAAAGCACAACATTATGACTTTAAATCTCAAATTTTGACTTTTCCATTCACAATTATGACTTTAATACGTCATAATTTTGACTCTTACATCAAAACATTGACTTTTATAATCTCATTACTGACTTTTAAACTCAATATTTTGACTTTTTTTTGTAATTTTGACTTTTTATTTGGTATCTTTAACTTGTTATCTCACAACTTGGAATTCATCTCGAAATTTTGACCTTTTTCTAGTCATTTTGACGTTTTTTTCTCAAAATTTTGCAGAAATTGCCAAGGTAGACCATCTTCCCTTAATGCATCATGTTTTTTTTCTGTAAATGACTTCAAATTTTACTTTTCAATGATTCACATCACTGGAAAAAGATTATTTAAGCCGACAAAACAGGGAAAAAGGCTGGAGGTGGACAAACTCTGTGAGTCACTGTCTTTCTGGCTCTGGTGTGCAGGCGCAGGAGCAACAGTGCAGCATGTTCATAGGTTTAATAAATATCAAAAATCAACAGATATCAACATGATTAAGACTCTTTGCAAACACAAATAGTTTTCAGGAAGGCAGAGAGAGACAGAGGTGATTAGATTAGAGGCTGTTATCATCATTTAAGGGAGAATACAAGAGAAAGCTTTAAAAAGTATTGCGATATATTTCACAAGACACAAAATATTGCAATATCATTATCATCCCAATATCTCGCAGCTCTTTTTTAGACGTGCTTTGGCAGTGAGGGGAACGAACGTGGTGTCGACACTTTTAGCTCGCCCTGCCTGGACCACTTAAGAAGATGAAAACACAAAGTGAGGTCAGGTGGATGAGAACGACATGTGTAACATCTTTGTGTCATGTGTCGTACGAACACCTCAGAAATGTCTTTGAGCTGATGAGAGGCGTTTGTTTTGTGCGCGCTCACAGAGGTTGGGGAATAATGTAATTGTAGCGCAAGAGATGAAATTAGTGCATCCTTCACAAGGGGAAGGTGTGTGGTGAAGTACACAGTCTGTTTTATCATTTTCTGCAGCTTATTCAATCCATTACTCTCACTCTCTGCCTCATGATATTGGCTTTAGATGAGAGTGAATATTCTGTTGTGGAAAAAGAGACTTGGACCTAAATGTTTCAGAGTCTGTACGAGATTAACCTGCTAGACAACCGCCTCCCTACGTTGGCTGACAGTGATTTGTTACTGTAAAGAGGAGGTCTAGTAATGTTTCTCTGTAAAGGTCTGTACTATTACTCCTGTAATGGACCCGCAGGACTTACCTTCGCTGTCGCGGCAGTCTGACTTGTCTCAGTCTCAGGTATTTTCTTTCAGTTTCACACGAGGTCTTCGTCCCTTTCACTCAGATGTCAGCTCCCTGTGGAAACATATTATTCTTTAATATTACATGCAGAGTCTGCTCCCGACTGACATTTACAAGGGTACAAAGTGCTTTTGTTCAGTACTCTGTCTTTATTCATGCAACAAGCAAGATGTCTCACTCAGGATGTGCAAGGATAGGCGGAAATATGCAGGAGAAATGTGTTTTCTTTCCTGATTTTAGCTGAGGCTGCAGCACAGGGGCGGGAAACTTCCAGTGACGGACTAAAGCTGAATTATAATCAACTATGAAAGGTCTTTGTCTTTTTTTCTAAAGGCCTGAACAACCCCAATTCCAANTCCTGCTCCTCTCACACTCACGCAATAAGAGATAATGAAACACCACAGACGGGAAACACCACCCACACACTCACAGACACACTGTGGGAAAACAATGGAGCTGACTGTCCTTGAAGAAGGAAAATTAAACAAAAATAACACAGAGCCAGCGAAAAATGCTCACTAAGCCCAAGGTAATTAATTAGGAATGTTCAGATTTAGTCATGGCTTAATACCCAACAGTGCCGTGCTAAATTGCAGCGAAGTGAGAGCTAATTAGGCTCGACTCTTAAGTCGTGATGTGTTTTATTTATGACTGCATTTCTGGAACATTCTCTCAATTTATGTGGCACTACCATGGTGACCAGGAAATCTTACACTGCCGCTTTTAAAGTCTGGATGTCAGCGAGCATTCATAAATCTTATTATTGGGTGGAATGAGTGTGTTAATAATGTAGAACAAGAACAGTCGATGAATATTCATGAGGCCTGTGATAGATCTCGGCGAGTCGTTAGGAGTCGGCTGGTAGCCGGGCTCACGGCAGACGGCTCATCCTTAAAAGCGATGCATCATTTGAAGGTGTCAGCGAGGACCGTCGTGTCTGTAAAAGCACTAAAGTGGCTTTCAGTCCCGGAGTAAAGCAGCCCCGGCTCTCAGAGACGACTTGAAAGCCGCGCATCTGACACCGAGTCCCATTATTTTCGCACAGCTGTGATGAATTCTTTATCCCGATTGGCCAGGTGGCGGTACGGGATCTGCTATTTCTGTGTGACAGACTGTCGCTAAAATAAACAGCTCACATCCTCAGAGGAGCTTTAATGGGACACTCAGGAGAGCAGCTGACCAATGTCAACGACAGAGAAACATTTAAACACCTCTGTGCTCTGATAATTCATTATTTCTTACTTTACACTGAAGAAAATCCTCAATTATCTAGAATTTCTTCACAAACTGACATCGATTTACTGAAGATAACAAGCAGTCAGAGAGATAAACACCCAACAAAAGCTGATATAACATTCTCTTGTCATCTTTTTTTAGTCATAAATTATGTCTGGGGGATTTTATTAACTTCTAAATTAGACTTGAATTCATACTTTGGGGCTTAATCATTACTTTTGTACAAGAGAAATGATCCAAATGACCTATATTATGTCATAATAGAAGTTAAAAAGTCAAATTTATGGGATAAAATGTAGAAATTTTGAGGTTAAAGTCAAAAATATTAGATTTAAGATTTTGAGATGAAGTTAACAGTACAAGAAAAAAAGTCAGATTTCTAAGATAAACGTAGAAATTTTGGGAATTGAAGCTGAAATTCTGAGAAAAAAAAGTCAAAAGTTTGAGATTAAAAGTCAATAACTTGAAAAAAAGTCAAAAAATAAGATTAATAATTCTCGGGTAAAAAGGCAAAAGTTTGAGATAAACTCAAAATAATGGGAAGGAAAGTTAGAAAAAAAAGAAGGAAAAGGCAAAAACTACAAGATTTAAGTCAAAATTTTCTGATGAAAAAGTCTCATTTTTAATTCCAAGTTGAAAAGGAAAAATTTTGAGATAAAAAGTCAATTTATTTTAAATAAAAAGTCAAAATTCCAAGAAAGAAAGGTAAAAATTTTGAGAAAAAAGTCTAATTTTTAAGATTAACAGTCAGAAGTTATGAAATAAAAGTCAAAACATTCCAATAAAAAGTCTAAAATGTGAGATAAAAGAAAGAAATATTATGATAAAAAGTCAAAATTTTGAAGTTAAAAGTCATAAAGCTAAAACGACAAAGTCAAACTTATGTAAAAGGATTCTGAATTTGGAGAAAAAAAGTCAAAATAATAGAAAATAAAGGAATACATACTGGGATGAAAAGTCAAAATTTGAGATAATTTAGTCAAAATTATGAAGAAGAAAGTCAGAATTTTGCAAAATGGAATTCAGAAAGTTGAGGGAAAAAGTCAAAACTTTGACATTTATCTCAAAATATGGTTTAAAAAAAAAACTTACAAAGACAGCCCATCATCTTATATCTTTTAAATTCTAACTAAGGGGGAAATTGGCTCCCATACATTATGTTTGTTTACATTATAGAAAAAAATCACTTGAAACAGTAAAGGAGTGTTTGAACAAATGTTTGGGTTGTAAAACTACTTTGTCATCTCTTTGAGTGTCGTCTCCTGCTCTTTTATTCTCTGCCCCTGTACTGAAGTCAGTTTCTCTGCCTCCTCATTAAAACTGTTAATTAACACGAAGCCTGAAGTTTCTCTGCCGTCGTTCAGGCTCCTCTCTAAGACACCATCAGCCGCTCGTATCGACCCATCAGCGCAGACACGCCCTCATTGTTAGCCTATCACCTCGCTGCAGCGATCTGAGAGTGATCACGCCGTTATGTTCGCCCCCTTTTCTCCTCAGCCTCTCCAGAGTCATCACTAATTATTTCATCAGTCTGTGCGGCGATAATACTCCTCCTCCGTCGTTAAAGTCGAGGTTTCCTGTGGTGGTTTATCCTGCTGCCGCTCATCAGAAACTGAATCTCATAATATCAACAAGAAAAAAACCTGAGTGAAACCGAATCAAAGTGCAGAGAAAAACCTTTTGTAGGAGGGTCAATGACAAAAAGAGGGTCTAAAAACTTATTTTTACAAAGTTCTTTGAAAATGGATAAAAACATATTTCTGAGTGAAGAATTATGTTTTCTAACAGATTTCAGTAGTTGACCAACATTTCAAAGTTTTTAAGTTCATTATTTTCTAGTATTTTTAATTTGAGCACCCAAAAATGTCAGGTGGCTCAACCAAATATATGAAAATATATTTATATGTTCCTGTTATTTTTTCTGTGTGAAATTATTGGCAAGTATCTCTCAAGTGTCTGTAGTGACTCATACATTTTCATTTTGTGTGTTTCATTTGTTTTATTTGTGAATAAGATAAATAATTTGATGTTAAAATAACATTTCACATTATTACATTGGTTGTACCACCTGACATGGAAATTGTTCCAGTCACCAATGAAGTGAAAAAACCTTTTTTATCAGTATTTCAGAGAAATCTACAAACTTTTCCACTTGGTCACAAATGTCATTTGGGCTCCTCTGGCTGATGCAGTTTCCTGTTTCCTGTTTTATTCTCTTCACTTTAAAATAAAAGTCTAATGTTACGGTTGCACCACCCTGACATTTGACAAGGTGAAAATTACGGGACAAAAGTTTTTTACATTTCTCAACAGCTTTAAAATTCTTTTTATTTGCAAAGAATGTTTTATTTAAAAAGGTTCAAGCGTAAAATAATGCCACAGTATTTTTAATTTCCATTTACAATAACTGACATTCAATTTTTAGAGTTTAATTACTGTGGATACTTGTCAGGACGGTTGCACCACCTGACATTTTGGGGGTTTGAGGAACCAAAACATAAAAAAACATGTTATATTTTAATAGTTTAAAGATGTGTTCAAATAACACAGGTTTCATAGAATAAAGAAATACATGTGATGAAATACTCAATTCATGATGGAAGGAAATATCGTCACGTCATTGACCCAGGAGCGTCTTTCATTTGCTTTTTACCCTAAATAGACTTATCTCAACACACCTCGTTAATCATGATCACAAACAACAAATTATGGTCCCAAACTCCGGCTGTTGCTTGTTTTGTTTACTTCATTGGAAGTTTTAATAGTTTGATAGTCACAGAAAAATAATTCCTCCCTTTTTATTCTGGAAAAATTGAGAATTGATTTTAGTCTTTAGCTGATGTTTAAGGTTTCAGCCTTGCCCAAATAGTAGAAGAGTTACGGTAACGATAAGACCTTGCATCAATTGTTGCCTGTAGGAACTTGGGTGCAAATATCACTATCATCACTATTTTCTTGGTGCCCAAATGGTCAAAGAGAACTTGTAAAAGAAACAAAGTGTCCTACATCTTGTTTTTTCCTTTTTGTTTTCTGGTGAAGTGAAGGAAATAATTAAGAAGTAAGTCTTTGGGGGTTTGAAGTTCAAGGCTTATTGTGTGAACGTTGCTCCATGAGCTCCTTTATACGTACAAATGCTAACCTTAAAAAACAACAAAGGGCATTTATGGTGTTTACAGGCTGTGAATGCAGCTACACAAGTGTTCAAGAAGAAATAAAACAGGATTATAACCCAAAGGTTGACGCTCTAATCTGACCTCTGTTTATACGGATGATTGCGTTTGATTGGACGGCACCAATGCGGCGCTGAACTCCGTCATTAGAGTCTAAACGGGCTCAGACACTTTTAAAGTTCAGTGGGTTTAACCTTATTGAGGGAATCAAAGCTTCATTATGATGGTAAACATTTATGGTTTGACCCAGTCTGATGGAATACACACCTGGATTTAACTAAGCAAATAGGTACGAGCCTCCTATTGGATAATTACTGCATGGACGATTATCTTTCAGATGGAAACAAGTTATTTAACCCCAACTGGTGCAATGAGTTGCTTCTCATTTCCTAAACAACCATGTGGAAAGACACATCCCGTGGTCGTAGAAAAGATGTTAGTCTGTTTGAGAAGGGTCAAATCATTGACATCAAACAGAGAAAACATCTAAGGAGATTGATGTAAAATGTAAAATTTCAGATTCAGACATTTATTTTTGTGCAGGTTTTCACATTATACATGTGCACAGAACATTTTAAACATCACTGAGTAAGAAAAAAGTTTCTTGTATTAAAACATTAGTCACATTTGTAAGTTGTATGTCATTTTAAATCGTGTTGAAATTGTTTTATTTTGCTTCCTTTTTGGCCAGGACTCTCTTGAAAAAAGCTTCTTAGGTTAAATAATGAAAAAAGAAATTGACAAGAATTTTTTTTACTTGTTTCAATCAATTCAGACGTCATTTTCGTCTTTAAATAACTTGAAATAAGACATTTTTCTGGACTGGTGAGTTGAATGTGGCTCATATTAAGAATAAAAAGACAATTTTTACTAAAAGTTTGAACCAACCACTTTATTAAATTTCAGGGGTTTTTTTCGGTGTGGGTGAATGTGAACAGTGTCAGATTTAAAAAGACCTAAAAAAAAAAAAAGTCTTTGCACAAAAATGGAAAAAATAAAAACCTCTATTTGATCTTTTCTAGTTTTAAAAACAAACACTCAAAATGAAACACAGGCTGTTTTTATTTTCATTGTTTCATTAAGGATTTAATTATTATGAGTTGATTTTTGTTGTCTTAGTTAGTTGGAAGTTAGTTGGATTGATGCAGAAACGACTAAAATTGGGTTAAGAACTGTCCAATGCTTTATTAAAAACTGGAAGGATAGTGGGGACCCATCGTCTTCCAGGAAGAAATGTGGGGGGAAATAAATCCTGAATGATGGTGATCTGTGATCACTTAAACGTGTGGTGAGATCAAATGGAAGAAAAACAACAGCAGAACTCAGGGCTATGTTTAATAGTGAAAGTAAGAGCATTTCCACACGCAGAATGAGAAGGGAACTCAAGGGATTGGGACTGAACAGCTGTGTAGCTTTAAGAAAACCACTAATCAGTGAGGCTAACCGGAAAAAAAGGCTTCAGTTTGTTAGGGAGCATAAAGATTGGACTCTGGAGCAATGGAAGAAGGTCATGTGGTCTGATGAGTCCAGATTTACCCTGTTCCAGAGTGATGGGCGCATCAGGGTAAGAAGAGAGGCAGGTGAAGTGATGCCTAGTGCCTACTGTACAAGCCTGTGGGGGCAGTGTTATGATCTGGGGTTGCTGCAGTTGCTCAGGTTCAGCAACAGTATGTGCTCAAAGAATGAGGTCAGCTGACTACCTGAAGATACTGAATGACCAGGTTATTCCATCAATGGGTTTTTTCTTCCCTGATGGCACGGGCATATTCCAAGATGACAATACCAGGATTCATGGGGCTCAAATAGTGAAAGAGTGGTTCAGGGAGCATGAGACATTATTTCCAGAGTCCAGACCTTAACCCCATTGAGAATCTTTGGGATGTTCTGGAGAAGACTTTGTGCAGCGGTCAGACTCTACCATCATCAATGCAAGATCTTGGTGAAACATTAATGACACACTGGATGGAAATAAATCTGTGACATTGCAGAAGCTTATGGAAACAATGCCACAGCAAATGTAATCAAAGCTAAAGGCGCTCCAACGAAATATTAGAGTGTATGACCTTTTTTTTGGCCAGGCCGTGTATAATCAGAGTTTGAAGTTCAGAATTGTTTGAGACAGGTTGATGTTCGGTGACGTTGTGCAGAAACACATCCTGCTCTCCCGAGTGTCTCTCTGCTCTGGTTTGAGAGTCTCCTGCAGCACATATGACTTCATGTGTTTGTCAGAGCAGTCATTAAAGAGCAGAGCGAGTGTGAGTGAGTCGACTCCGCGCAGCCCTGAGTGCATTTCTGCGACAGCGCGGCAGCTCCGAGGGGAGCAGAGTCTCCTGTCGTCAGTCTTGCCCTTGGCTTTCTCAGTTAGTTCAAAGACCCTGTGGGGTTTCCAGGGCTCATCATTTATTGATCTAATTCTTGTTTGATTCCATTTATAGCTCACCGCATCCGTACAGTAACACTCCCCTCTTCTCCCTCCTGCGTGAAACACATATCAGTGGTGATGGAGCACATTATTATCAGGTTGAACTGTGTCAATGTCACAGCAGGGCGAGCAGGGGTGAGTCTATGGTTTCGCCGTGTTACATCTCGTCCCTGTCGCTGTCACATCCGCAGAAAAACAGAGCACACGCTGCGGGAGCTTCACAACATGGGGCATGCATATTTCAAATCTGGGTACATGGCATGGCCACGTGCTCTTTTGGAGGAGGAAGAGGAGGAGGAGGAGGGTGTGATCCATATTAATGACGTTCTTTGGTGATGTGGCAGACATGCAGCCCGCCTGGTGTCGACACAAACTTCTCATGAAGTTAGCGTGTGAAAGCCGGGATGAGATCTAATCTTTAATCATGGTGAGGATGTGTCTGTGGGTGTGAGTTTCTCTACGGTACAGAAGTGATTCAAGTCAGATCAGAGAGAGCTTTCCATTCGCTGACAGCGGGAGAACAAGAGGGAACAGCTGAGGGAGAAGAGATGGAGCTGGAGGAGCCTGGACCACAGGAGCAGGAAAGAACTAAAGGTTCCTGCAGAAATCTGAGGACCAGGTCAAAACAAAGGCAAACGAAATAGAGAGAAGATGCAAAACTTAATGTCTGGGGGATTTTATTCAATTCTAAATTAGACTTGAACTCATACTTTGGGGCTTAATCATTACTTTTGTACAAGAGAAATGATCCAAATGACCTATATTATGTCTTAATTTTGAGATTAAAGGTAGAAAATTGAAGATAAAAAGTCAAATCTATGGGATGAAATGTAGAAATTTTGAGGTTAAAGTCAAAAATATTAGATTTAAGATTTTGAGATGAAGTTAACAGTATGAGATAAACAAGTCAGATTTCTAAGATAAACGTCGAAATTTTGGGAAATGAAGCTGAAATTCTGAGAAAAAAAAGTCAAAAGTTTGAGATTAAAAGTCAATAACTTGAAAAAAAGTCAAATAATAAGATTAATAAATCAATATTCTCAGGTAAAAAGGCAAAAGTTTGAGATTAACTCAAAATAATGGGAAGGAAAGTTAGACTGCGAAAAAAAGAAGGAAAAGGCAAAAACTACAAGATTTAAGTCAAAATTTTCTGATGAAAAAGTCTCATTTTTAATTCCAAGTTGAAAAGGAAAAATATTGAGATAAAAAGTCAACTCAGGGCTATGTTTAATAGTGAAAGTAAGAGCATTTCCACACGCACAATGCTCCTCCTCGAAAGACCAGCAGCCGCCACTGTAATGCAGATAAATATAACTTCTTTGTTCAAAAGAAAAGACACTTCAGATGAGTTACCACAGAAATTCAGAAAAAAACAGTGATAAAAGTTTTGAGCAAGCTGAGAGGGACAAATATAGAAGTCGATTTTTTCAGCAAAAAAAAATATAGAATAAAAAACTGGATTTGTTGTGGGTTTTCTTTTTGTCTTTAGACCCATGTTAAGTGAAAATGTTGATGTAAAATTCAAATTGATGTCATAAATCAAAATTACGACCTCAAAAATTCCAACTTCTTTTTTTTTAATTGATATTTTATCTCAAATTTTTGACTTTTCGTGGAGAAATATTGACTTTTTTCCTCATGATGTGAAATTTTTTTGATCTATTTTGACTTTTAACTAATAATTTCGACTTTTCATCTCAAATTTTCGACTTTTGTTTCAAAATATAGACTTGATAGGGGCAAAAAAAATCAACTTAATAAACCCCAAACCCCAATTATTCATTTAATACCATAGAACAAAGAGTCCAAACACGGTCACGTCTGTCTCTACAGGAGCTCAGATAAAAGTGTAGAGCTTCAAAACATCAACCCACAAACCAACGGGCTGAGTCATCGTGGTTAACCTATGGAAATATACGCTTACATACACCAACCAAAGTACATTTTCTGCTGTAAATATCAGAGTTCTCCTGATGAAAAACGTGTTTGGGGAGTAAAAAAGTTCTGCAAACCTTCTCTCACCTGTGGGAGTGCAGGGTTTAAAAGGGTCACGGATTATAATTGGATTAATTCACAACTAAGCCTCTTTATTTACATTCAATCCTGATTTAATTTATGTACTGGAACTGCAACGCACGAGGGGTGAGTGTGTGTGAGCGGGTAAATAGTGCACAGGTCTGTGTGTGCGGTTAATAAAACCATGTGTTAGAG
Source organism: Thalassoma bifasciatum (assembly GCA_008086565.1). Taxonomy (NCBI): domain Eukaryota; kingdom Metazoa; phylum Chordata; class Actinopteri; order Labriformes; family Labridae; genus Thalassoma; species Thalassoma bifasciatum. Next base: position 57,729 of record RPOG01003213.1, read on the forward strand.
AGGAGGGAGGTAATGAGCTGCAAAAATATACACGCATATATTCTTAAAGTACAGATAATTATTGAAGTGCTGCTCTGAGGAGATATGAATATATTCACACTCATTCCTCAGCTTTAATACTTTCACCTACTGCAACACTTCACCTGCAGAATCTTTTCTACCAGTCTGGGTAATAACTGTATTTCCCATGATTCTTCTCCTTTAACTGTTTAGTAAACGCAATTCAAATGCGTTTCTGTTTCTGCAAAGAGAGGCGTATTTCAAGCATTAATCTTGGCTTTTATGGGTCATGTGTTTATTGTGGGAGAAATTTAAGACTATTTAAGTGAAGAGGGAGAAAATCAGAGTGCTTCCATGAGACTGTACATCCCCAATGGGAACAAAATGGAGTGAATGAGCTGAATATAAAATCTGGAGACAAAAAAGACAAGAGAAAAGACCAATAATCTCTCGCTCCAGGCGGAACTATTTATAGACGTCATATGTCACTCCAGATTAAGGTCAACGATAGCGTTTTGCTGCCCTCTGCTGGACACATGAGGCTGTTGTTCTATAAATATATGAGTCCATCTAAAGTACTCGGTGTACCCGATTTAAATCCGTCAAATCACCGACTTCGGAATAAATGCGTGTGTGTTATTTGACCTCTGAGCAGCCAAAGGTCACATCCTACAGCTCAGACTTTAATGCCTCCAGTTTTAACCGCACATCTCAGGATATAATTCAATTAATTGGAGCAGGAGCAGTCATCCACAAATCACATCCCAGACCAGCCTCAGGCCTTTCTTCCTTAAAGCTCATACGACATTGAAAGAACATGAAATCGCCTCCAAAAAAAGCCTGAAAAGAAGAGAGAGCGAGAGAGCGAGAGAGAGATGAACGCTGCGGAGTGTGACGCCCTGTGGACAAATGTACGGTTTGTGATATCAGATTAAAACAAAATTGACTCGACTCTCCCGTGAGTGTCTGAAAGGAAGGTTAATGGGTTTATTTTTGTGAATTACAGAATTTTATTTCGGTTATAAATCATCATGGTTGTATTATTTATAACAGTGGTTCCCAACCTTTTCCAGCTCAGGCTCAAAAATGTTTGATGCCCACTTCAGATCCCAAAGTATGATGCATTGTTTGAGCCTGATTTTTAACGACCAGATATGTAATGACTGGTCGATATTGTAACAAAAGTGCAAAGCCTGAAATGTAATAAAAATGTTTAATAAAACCCAAACATAATAATCATAATAATCACTAATCATAATGTAAGAGATGCTGAGCTCAAAACATGACAACTTTTCGCTTTTGCCCAAAAGTAACAACCTCTTACATTTTGGGTCAGTTGTCACCGTTGACTGTATATAGAATAAACAGCGTGGCTCCGCCTGTCACCGTTCTACGATTTTGAAGCCAAAAAAACCTGTTTCTCGAGCCGAGATGGAAGATATAAAGCCCTACCAGTTATAAAGATGATGATGAAGTCTAAATAATGACAAATGAGTCAAATTTTCGAAATAAATAGTCAGTAACTTATTGGGCAGGAGTCAAAATTTTGAGCTACTATACCACATTTTGATTTTAAATGGAAAATATTGGGATGAAAGTCAATAATTCTGAGATACATCAATATGATTATGGGGCAAAAGTTTAAATGTCTCAAAACAAGGAGAAAATTAGAAAAGTCAGTTTTTTCATTTTGATTCATTTCTAACTTGCAGAAATTAGCTTCAATCCATTATTTATGTTTCCATTCTCTAAATGTTTTTCGGGAGTTTTGTGAATAAATGTTTGAGTTATGAAGCTACTTTGTGGTCTTTGGAAGAGTTTCCTCTTTTTGGATTTTCAGAATATGGTCACTAATAATAAATTAATCCAGCACACAGACTTCTGACAGATTCACACTACTTCACTATTGACTGACCCTCTCTTACCCCCCCATAAATATTTTTCTAGATCTACCTCGGTCTCTAATCAAGGGTTAGTTTTTTAACAACACAAGCTTTTAAAAAAGCCTGAAGAAGAGGCAGATCTCCATCTATTTGATTATCACAAATCAGATAAATAAAAGAATTTAAACCTGAGTAAAAGACTGGAAAATGAATATTTTCAGCCTGATAATGAATCTGGTGTATTTCTAAATGCTTTTCTACAAAGGTACAGATCTTTCTCTCCTCTCCTCAGCGTTGACCTTTGAAGTAATTGCTTCTTGTCTAACAACACCAACACGTAGTTCATTATTATGGAAATTTAATGCACGCAATAATGTACCAATCGAAGCCCTGAGGGGATGTTTTTCTGTGAGTATAAGTGCTGAACTGCAAAGATTTAGTCCATAAACACAGATAAAAAACTGTTAAATGTCTAAAAGAACGAGACTGACATTAAAATGTGTCTTATATGACGTCTGAATATGTTTCCTCCAAATACAAACTCAAAGCCAGTGAAGAGTAAATAGTCCAACAGTTTAAGAACAATGTTTCTCAACTTTGTCCAACTGCAGGAATTGATGGATTTCATCATCTACAGACCATAATATCATCAAAAGATTCAGAGAATCTGGAGAAATCTCTGCACGTAAGCAGCAAGGCCCAAAACCAACATTGAATGGCCGTGACCTTTGACCCCTCAGGCGGCGCTGCATTAAAAACCNAAAAACCCACATCATTGTGTAAAGGATATTAGCACGTGGGCTCAGGAACACTTCAGAAAACCATTGTCAGTTAACACAGTTCATCACTACATCTACAAGTGACAGTTCAAACTCTACCATGCAAAGACAAAGTCACACATCAACAACACACACAAACGCCGCAGAAAAGTACAATCCGGATTATTCTCTACAAACAGGTTTTGGAGCAACATCTGCTGCCATCCAAGACACTTTGTCTTTTTCAGGGACGTCCCTGATTATTTCAGCAAGACAATGAAACCAAGACACATTCTGCTCCTGTTACAACAGCGCGGCTCTGTAGTAGAAGAGTGCAGCTACTGGACTGACCTGCCTGTCTCCCATTGAAAATTATGAAGCTTCAATTATCAGTGTCCTCAGTTCACAAACACTTATTGAGTGTTGTTAAAGGAAAGATGATGAAACACAGTAGGAAACATGAACATTAAATATCTCGTCTTTGTTGTGTGTTCAGTTGAATAAAGGTTGAACAGGATTTGCAAATCATTGTTTTCTGTTTTTATTTATGTTCTACGCAGCTTAATTGGTATTGAGGTTGAAGTTCTTCAGAACTTTTCTGAATCAGAGGACACCACCCCTGAATAATCACTCAACATCAGGGCTGAACGATTTATCGTTTTCTGATCGAAATTGCGATTTCAGACATCACGATCATGTTTTCGCCGAAACTGCAATTTTTTTGCTCCTGACTGACCCAGGATCTTTAGTTTCAGCTGTTTCACACACACACGTGTTTAAGTATAAAACTGTTAGGAAAAATTCCTTTTTTTCCTTGGGATTGTTGAATCTCGTTTTTCTTATTATCGCTTATTACTTTTTTTTTTTTTTTTATTTTAATTGTTTTGTATTTTATCTTTTTGCACTCAATTGTTTTTAAAAGTTAAGAGTCAAAAATGTTTTTTTTTTTTTTTTTGTTCTTCAGTTGTTAAAACTAAAAATACAATTAAAAAGTCCAGTTTAAAAATAACAAGAGTCGTATTTAAAGTTCATTCTCAGTGGAGAGGTTTGACTCAGGGTTTTTAGAAAAGTCAAAAATTGGCTGTTTATCTCAAAATCTTTTTTTCAAAATGTTGCCTTTTATCTATTAAAGTTGTCTTAATTTCTTATAGTTTCGACTGAAATCTAAGAATTTTGACTTTTTAAATCAAAATTTCCGCTTTTTATCTCAAATGTTGCCTTTAATTCAGAATTTTGATGCTTAATCTCAAAAATTTGACTTTTTATCTTAGACATTTTGCCTTTATCTTCAAATTTTGACCCTTAATGTGAAAGTTTAGACTTTTTCACATAATGTTGGATTGATTACATAAAATTTGGACTTTTTTATCTCAAAATATTGACTTTTTGTCTCAGAATTTTGTCTCTAATTTGTCGTTTTTTTGCATTATAGTCAAAACTTTTGATGGTTTAATGTAATTCTCTACCGGACATTAGGAAAACTTCACTAAAGCTTGATTTAAATAAAAATTGCAAATTGAATTGAGATCGCAACATCTGCCAGAAAAATCGCAAATTAGATCTTTTTCTAAAATCGTTCAGCCCTACTCAACATCCAGAGTTTCCCGCCAAATTTTGAGAGTAAAACAGACCAGTGGGAATGAAACAGTCAGAAAAAGAGAAGCAAAGAGACACTGGAGACCATGTTCTAAAAATACTGTATAATTTTGGATCAATCACTCTTACAGACGTCACATTAACATTTCCTTCAGATCCACTGATACACTCATCAACAACAAACAAGCTGAGAGTTTCACATTTAGTCCACAATCAAAAACAAACTGTTTCCAGGTAAAATAATAATAATAATAATAATAATAATAATAAAATCATGATTTGTGCTTTGAATCCTCGCAGCATGTCAGTGAAGAAAGCCCTTTATGGAGGAAGGAAAAAGATGAATTTACAAATCCACACTTTATTCTCACTTTCCACCATCACCAATCACATTTATCAGTCCGTGCAAAGACGTTTCATTATTATTACACACGATTCAAAGAAATGTTGATTCCTTCTTCCTTCTGAAACTCCCTCCATCACGAAAAACTAAACCGCTGCTGCTCACAGTCGCTTTTTTTGCTACTTCAGCTACTGGCTACTGCCCCCCCCCCACTGAGACTGAAATGTGCTTTAGACGTTTTTTTTCCCTAACAGAGCAGAAAATGTGTCATTATCTAATCTCCAGATCTCTCTTATAAGAGTCTTACCGTTGGATCACACTGTTTTAAATATAATCCAAGAGGGTTTTGTGTCAGAAAATGAAACGAGAGAGAATATACGTTACTCCATACAGCAGACTAAACACCTTTATTATTTAAAAACGACCCAAATTATTACCCTCTACACTGAACGCTGCTTTAAGAAGCTGAGTCACATCAGGAGGAGAAATCCTGACTTCTACAAACTACATTCGTATGATAAACCTAGAATTAGATCTTAAATACATCGACAGATCGACGGCTGAGGTGAAACGAATCTAAACGTCCTCTAAATGATCATTAAAGTGTCAGTTTAAGTCATTTTGATTTAGAAATCTCTCCTTTCACTGATGAATTTAGGCAGATTAAGGTCAACAAAGAGTCTTAATCTCTGGGGCCCTGAAAAAAAATGCAAATTATTTTCTGAGAAATTAAAACAAAAGCAGAAGTTTTGGTCTTTGAAGATGAGACTGAAAAAGACTTTTTTTGGTATAAAATCACAAAGTTTCCTGTGGGTTATCCTCTTCATTTTTCCTTTAATTCACAACAAACAACAAAAACTGAAATCTAAGCAAGTGTTTGTCTTATTTGATACGAGCTACATTCACACAGACCTCTCCAGAAAATGCATTATTTCAAGATATTAAAGAGACAAAAATGCCTGAATTTGTTGCAACCAGTCCAAAAAAAAATCAGTCGATGTGGAAGGGAAAAAGTTTCTTGTTTTTCAACTTTATTGTGATTGCAAGATGAACATTTTTCTTTTCCCATTGGCAGATTTGTTTGAAGCAATTTAAACATCATTTTTGACTTTTAATATCTTGAAATAAGACAATTTTTCTGGACTTGCCATCAAGTAAAACAGAACAATTTGGTAACACTTAACTTTACAGGTCCCCAACTTTCATCGTAGTTGGGAAATAATTAGACAAACTTTTTTTTATTTCTTTGAAATTACTCCCTAATTTTTTAGACAGTTCGGTAAAAATTAACGCTGAACTTGTTTGACATAGTGTCCAAATTTAATTGTAAGCAAGTTGCAATTGGAAAGTAACTTTTTTTCCCTCCAAATTTCAAGGTAAGTTGGTGATAAATTAACTTCATATTCAATCCAAACTCTCAACAAAATGTTTAGGTTTCTTAAAAACAATTTGGGTGAAACTATACAAATGAATCGCTTATGATCGACAGCTTATTAGGAAATTAAATATATTTATTTTGTTACGATTTCCAAGGTGATGGTTATTATTATTATTAAAGGAATAACCTTGTATTCAATTTCTTCTAACAAGTAAAAAAAAAATCTGCCGATGGGGAAAGAAGAATGTGTCTTGTATTAAATTTTCTTTCCACATTGGCAGATTTCTTCAATTCGGACCTTATTTTTGTCTTTAAATATCTTGAAATACGACATTTTTCTGGACTTGCCAGTTGAATGTGGCTCGTATAAAGTTTAAAAAGACTTTTAATTTTTTATTTAAGTCAAAGGTAACACTTTACAGGTCATCGTAGTTGAGTAATAATTGGACAAACTTTATTTCTTTTAAAGTTTTCCCAAACTTTTTTGACATGTTTTTCCAATTTCTTCCTCCAAATTTCAAGGCAACTTGGTGAAAAATTGACTTTATATCCGATTTCAACTCTCAACAGATGTTTTGAGAATCGTCCACATTTTAACATGATCAATTCGCAATTTCTTGAATACATTTTTGGGTGAAACAATACAAATAAATAGCTAATTATTGACCGTTTCTTAGGAAATTGAAAACATTTACTTAGTGGAGATGTCCAAGATTATTATTTTATTATTATTCCAGGAAAAAACTTAAATTACTCTAAGTATGTTAAAGAAATTCAGCTATTTATCATGTCAATGTTGGGATTGTCCTCCATATGTTTGGTTGTTAATTGTGATCAAATTTAAACAAAATTATTTGCGAACTGTCACCAATTTACCTTGAAATTTGGGGGAATCCCAGAGAAATTGCAAAAATCTGTGACTTACTAACGGTAAGTTACTTCCAATTAAACTCAGACATTATTTCAAAGAAGTTACGTGCTTATTTTCATCCAGTTATCTTGAAATTCAGGGAAAACTTCAAATAAATGAAAGCAGGTTTATCTTATTATTAACTAGTTATGATGAAATGTGCCTGTAAAGGAAACTGTTTCAGACAAATTTGACTAAAAAATAAGACACCGACACTTGCTTGGGTTTCAGTTTTTGCAGTGTGGGCTGTGAAATGTGTTTTCTAATTCACTGTTTTGAGTTTGTAAAGCTTGTTCCTCAGAGTTTGAAATAAATAAAGTCAGACGTACCGACTCTGAGCTGCTTTAAAGGACTTTATCGTTTCTGTGTGTGCGATAAGTGGACAGCACTCCAACATTCCTCCTCCGCTCAGGCCAGACTGTTCTGGCTTAAATGGGACACAGAAGAGGACAAGAGGAGTCCAAATATGGAAATGGTCAGATAAAATAAGAGTTCCTTAACTTCCCGATCTCGGCCCTGAGCGTTACAGCTAAAAATAAAACCCTGTGGTTTGTCTCGTCTCAGTTCACAAGTCCCTCACCGTTTCATTAAAACATCCTCTCCTCTGAAAGCGAGTAAAAGACACTTCTGGTGGGAGGAAAGCTGAATAAATACAGCGCTGTGTGTCATTACGTACAAAAGAAGTCAGACTCCAGCCTCAGAAAGCCAGCGGGTGTCGTTGTCCTCTCCCCTCGACACCAAACTGTCATCTCTACAGGCGTAACGCTCCCTCACGGATGCTTTTTAAGCGTCCCTTGAAAACCTTAAAGTCAGAGTTTATAGGCCACAGAGAAGCACTGCGGCACACTTTCTCTTTGTCCTCTCTGTGAAGTGTTTTCACTCTCTTTCCTGGGGTTTGGTGCCATGGCGGTATCCTCAGTGGGCTTCATTTAGAGCAGCGCTCAGCAGAGTCGAGAGCGGCGGCGGATCCTCGTGGATCTGCAGCCAAATCAGAGGCCTGATACTCTGTGTGCTCTCAGCGAGTCCGCGGGGACCGGAGGAAGGAAGGGGGTGTCCTCTTCAGCCGTGTCAGTACTTATTAATGCCGAAGATCCTCACGCCGTGCAGCTGAGGCAGCTTCGGGATGAGAACGGTGAGCAGAGACACGGTGTTGACCACGAAATGAACCCGGTCGTATTTGGTATAGAAGCTGGTGAGGATGTATCTACGGGAAGAGACGGGAAACATGTTAACTTTAATGTTACACACTTCACTTTGTTTTCCCCTTTGGAGATTTCTGCCTCACAAACAGAGCCAACACTAAAGGAGGGAAACTGTTCGGACATGCAGAGAATCATCAGTCACTGTTCAACCTCACTTCAGTGCATTTTTCTTTTTTAAGAGGTGAAATATCATGCATTTATTTATTTAACCCAGGAGATCCCAAACAGCACTGCAAAAACCGAAAAAGTGTCTTATCATTCTTTATATGAGCTTCATTCAACTGATAAGTCCAGGAAAATGTCTTATTCCAAGTTATTTAAAGACAAATATGATGCCTAAATTGGTCATAACAAGTCAAAAAAATCTGCCAGTGAGACAAGAAAAAAGTTGGTAATTTCAAGAAACTTCACGAGAGATTTTTTTGACTTGTTACGAGCAATCCAAACCTCATTTTAGTCCTTAAATAACTTGAAATAAAACATTTTTATGACCTGGTCTGGTGAATGAGGCTCTGATAATGAAAAATAAGACAGTTTTTACAACAAATGGGACATTATGACTTGCTTAGATTTCAGTGTTTGCAGTGAGTTTTTGTCATTTTTTGCCTTTGTCACATTTCTACCCATTGTGTTGTTATTTTTCTCTACAAACTAAACTTCTGTTCCTCTATAGATCCTGGAAAATCATTGCTAAGAGCTGTTGTAACTCAATTTGATCTCTTTTCACTATTTGAAAGCTATAACTCAAAAGAAAAATTATTACTTTAAAATTACTATTATCCATTTTTTGCATCATTTACAGACATTTCAGGCACCCTGTCTAAATATCAAGCAACCCCATGTGAGGTTACGACCCTAAGGTTGAGAACCACGGCTCTAGAGAACATAGAACAAATATCGTTAGTTTCACCACATTCAAAGTATCTAAAAAATGTGGAAGTTTGGAATTTTTAAACTCACTGTGGTTTCATTTATCACTGCAATATGAAGTCCTACACCTTTATAGGTTCAGACGAAATTCAAAGAATTTTTGAAGCACGAAAACAAAGTGTTTGTTCATCATTTAGAGCTTGAAGAAAGCAGAATGAAACATATAATATTTGTTTTTTACAGAATTTAAACAAAGCAAATGGTTGATTTTTTGCGAATTTTCAAAGAAGACATGAGAATCAAGATGATGTTGATGAAACTCTTCCCTGCTCCATTTATGCATGCATGTTTTTTTCACGTTTTGGATTGGACAAACAGTTTTTTTTGCTTCTGACAGCAGGTTTTGATTCAGAGGGTTAACATTCAGATTTTGCAAAAACAAAAAATGTTTCATGCTCACCCTCATTATAAGACAATCCAGTGATTGTTGAGGAACTACTTTTGTTTATGAAACACTCTCTGACTTTTCAGACTTAATCCTTCCTCACGCAGGCTGAAATTAAAGCAGCTGAGAAGTTTTAAAAGCCAACGTGAGAGTGTTTACTCTCTCAGTTTGGGATCTTTAACTGAATAAAAGCCCTGACTGTGAGAGTGCAGAGATATTCTACAAACTACAGTCTATAAAAGCGCTGATGTGTGGATGTAAACAGCATTTAAAGATGTTACTGCACACTCCACGTTAGATGTTTTCAAGCTCAGTCTGCACATTCTGTTCCCTGCACAACAAGTGAAGACATGTAAAAGAAGCTCTGACAAACTTCTATCTTCTATCTGAAGCTGCAGACTGACCACTTGTTTAAAAAATTAAGGGGAGGTGTGTGAATTTAGTGCATAAAAACAAACACACCTGCAGAAATGTGACAGGGACAGTGTTCAAGCTGAGCTGGTGAAGTAACCCCAGGGAGTGTGTGAGAGAGCTTCCTATAAAATGAACTCTGCAGGTTAATAAGGACAGAAAAGGGCAGAGGAGCAGCACGAGGTCCTGCTGCAGAGACTAAACCCCAAAACAATTAGTGAGCTCAGCGAACGAGGGAGCAGCAGGGAGGAGAATCGATCAACACTCAAAAACAGAGCAGAAACAGGAGAATTTGTTTCCTTTTTGTCACATGCATGCATAAAGGGCGCCGTGTTAATTCTGCAAAGTCGCTCATTTGTGTCCGTAAGAGGCTGATTACGATGTCAGACTCATGGGAAAAGTAATCACCCTCCTCCGCAGAGACCTGTGGACATAATTCGGGTGCATCGTGTCCTTGTTGGAGCGCTTCACTGTTTATACTCTCTGAATCCGTCTTCACCTTCTTAATGTCACAGCGTTGGCACGGCAGCACAATCCTGCTCTACTCGTTTCTCTGTCTGTTTGAATTCAGATCTGTTCTTTCTGATCAGCTTTTTCCTTCTACAGTTGTGCTCATGAGTTTACAAACCATTTTTCAGAGAATATGAATGATACAAAAACTTTTTAAATCATGAGAACAGAAACTTCCAAAATGACCCTGATCAAAAGTTTCCATCCAAGTCGACACAAATGTGTTTGAATGTCTCCTAAAGGTAACCATGGTAACCATCCTCACCTGTGATCTATCTGCTTTAATCAGTGTGTGTGTATAAAAGCTCAGTGAGTTTCTGAGCTCCTCTTGCATCTTTCATCCAGTGCTGCACTGACATTTCTGGATTCTGAGTCATGAAGAAAGAAAAAGAATCGTCAAAGTTTCTGCAGGAAAAGTGAATCCAACTGTATCAAACAGGAAAGGGATATAAAAAGATATCCAAGGAACTGAGGATGCCAATAAGCAGAGTTCAAACTCTAATGAAGAAGTGGAAAATGAGGGATTCTGTTGAAACCAAACCACAGTCAGGTAGACCAACAAACATTTCAGCTACAACTGACAGGAAAATTGTTCTGGATGCAAAGAAAAACCCACAAATAACTTTGACTCTCTGAAAGAATGTGGTCAGGCTGTTTCAAGATGTGTTACTCAACCAAAGAGACAAACTGTTAAAAACTACCTTTACAAAAGAAACTATACAAGTGGAGAAATGAGCCAAAAACAGCAAAGAGTAGGAATAAAACTTAGTTTAAGTTGGCAAAAATTGCCAAAAAGCAACAAAATTAGCAAGAAAATTGGGCCAAAACCTGGAAAAAAAATCAGACAGTAGCAAAAATAGGTCAAAAGTGGCAAAAAAAATAGGTGGACAGTGACCACAATGGCCAAAAAGCAACAAAAAATGGCAAGGAAATTTGGGGAAAACGAGGAAAAATTCAGAAAGTAGATAAAATGGTGAAAAAAAATGACAAAAAACAGTGGAATGTGGTCAAAAAAAGGCTAAAGTCAACAAAAAAACAAGATAAAACTTGGAAAATAGTCAGACGGAAACAACAAATGATCCACAAGTGGCAAAAAGAAGTGAAAAGCATCAAAAATGGGCCAAAGTCAACAAAAATGGCAAGAAAATGACGAAACAACCTGGAGAGTCAAAAGGTTTCAAGATGCACAATAATGAGGCACTTGAGGAAAAATGGGCTGAAGAAAGACATTTCTACACAAATGCCACAAAGTTTCCTGCTTATAATACGCCAAACAGCACAGAGACAAGCCTCAAAACTTCTGGAACAAAGTCATTTGGAGTGATGAGAGCAAAAGTGAACTTTTTGTCCACAACCATAAACATTGTTCCATTTGGAGAGGAGTCAACAAGGCCTATGATGAAAGGTCCAC